>JAJIYU010008197.1:0-18237 GCA_030144865.1 Tinospora cordifolia | reverse complement strand
TCCTATGATTGATGACAACATTTCTGTTGTCTTGGCCAGTATTGTTTTGGGAATTCTCCTTTTCTAATCCCTACTTGTTGTCTTTTAGGAAAATGCATATCATTTATGTGACGTGATAATTTTCAAATATAAATTATCATATTTAGTGCTGACGTGTCATGCTAAGTCAACATTCATATTTTTAAAAAATATTGTCATTAATTTCAAAAAATTGAATATTATTGCTTTCGAAAACAAAATATTACATAACTGTTATCTATTGATTTTTAGATGAAATATTGCATGCTGAAATTTTTTTTTCTAAAATTGGATATTGCATGTTGTTTTAGAAATTGATATATTGCATATTGGTTTTTAAAAATTAAAATATTGCATGTTATTTAAAAAAACTGAAAGTGTGCATATCTTAAATTGTTGGAATATGATTTTAAATCTTTAGGAATGTTCTTCAAATTTTAATTTTAGAATCTTGGTTAATTTTTGAAAAAATTATGTGCAGCAAATATATATTTTTTGAACTAGAATATTGCGTAAAGTTACATTTTGTGTTCAGAAAAATATTTGTTGGATTGTTTGCTTTAATCATATGGAACGTTTTCAAATTTTTAATCGTGGCATTATTTACAAAAGTAATTCTCAGTTAAAGAATATTCATAATCCTTACTAAAATTAAATTTTCTTAAATTCAAAAATTGTCTTTATTCAAATCCAAAGGTATTCAAAATATTGAATAACTGTTTGAATAGTTTCAATCATATGAAATGTTTCTTAAATTGTCAAGTTTTTAAATTTATAGTATATTCTAAAAATAACATGATTATATAATACTGGATACAGCTAATATTGGATTTTAGAAAAATGAAATATTGCTACTATTGAATTTTAGAAACTGAATATTGTTGATTTTGTATTTTAAAAACTGAAATATTGTGTTTTGATATATTGTAGATTTTTCTTTTTGAACGATTCTGGTTGAAACAGATTTTAAATCTTAATAAATGTTTTTGAAATCGGTCACAACAAGTTTTTGGTCTTAGTAATTTTTTTAAAATGTTCTTGTTAGGAAATGTGTCAGTAAACACGTGAATGACATTTTGGTGCTTGAGATAATCCAAAAATAATTTAGAATTCTTTATATTTTTAGAAATCGAAATATTGCTATTATTTTTTTTTTTTTGAAACTAAATATCAAGAGATGCTACCGCTATTTAAATCCAGAAAGTTACATATTACACTGATATGCTACATGCTATTTTTGAAATCTAAAATGTTGTTGCTATTGATTAAAAAAAAAGAATATTGCATTTTGCTATAAATACTACATGCTAGAACTTTTTAGAAACTAAATATTGTTAGTTGTTGTTATTAGAATCTGATTTCGTAAAAATGGAAATGATGGATATTGTTCAAACGTTCAACTACCACTGGAATAGATTTTAAACCACATAGAATGTTTTTGCAATTATCTCTACACAAGTTTCTGGTTCTGTAATATTAATTATTTCTAAGAAATTATTCTTATTTTCATAATCAATTTTACAGAAACTTTCTGATTGCTATAAAAAGAACTTTCTTTTGGATCAATTTTACGGTTTATTTCTTGAAACCTATAATATTTGTTATCTCTGAAATATAATCTCAAAATCCTTGTGCGATGCATGTAGAAATAAGTAGGTCGATTATTCTCTTCAAGAGATTACAGTCTATTCGTAATCAGTGAAAAAGGAAAGACACAAAAGGACGTTGTTGCTCTTGGAAAGAAACAGATTTTTGAAAATCTATCAGTCCATCAATTGTGCTCACAGTATCGTTACAAAGAAAGTCGTCCAAAATTTTTGTCTGTCAAAGAAAGTCTTTGCACTAAAGCCTTTATATATAGAGGCGTTTGAAGCTTTCATCATCACTTAGAGCTACTAAGAAAACATTGTTTGCACATGTGAGAATCATTGTATTGAGGTTGAAAGTTGTATTATATTTTAATTCTTGTTTTATTGAGTAATCATGAGAACACGAAAGAGTTGTACTCTCTGTAGCTTGTTTCAACAAGATAGTGGTGACTGTCTTTGGTGGTTGAGTGTGTATTCTCAGAGTTTGATAGCGTTCTTCTAGACGAGAGGGGCTTGTTGTGGTTTGTGTACATAGAGTATTGCTGCAGAGTATTGGATCTGCTATAAGTATTACAAAGTGTGACATCAGTGTTGCGGTCATCGTGTTAGTCTAGTTGTACTAGTTGTATGGTCTTGTATATATTGCAAAGTGTGACATCAGTGTTGCCAGTCATCGTATTAGTCCAGTTGCAATAGTTGTTATTTCAATTGCTCCTATAGGGTGTTGGACCTGCTATAAGTATTACAAAGTATGACATCAACGTTGCGATCATCATGTTAGTCTAGTTGCAATAGTTGTATGGTTTGTTCATAGTGACATTTTTTATCTGGGCGAAGTCCTACAAATGCACATCGTTATTGAACTGTGTAGCAAATCTCTATGTGTCATTTACTTTCTATAGTCTCTTTACTACATTGCTGCACATCGTTATATAGATTGGTTACTATATTTGATTACATGACTCTTAAACTTTCATTGTCAATTACATTTTTACTTGTTTAATTAACAATGAATAATATTTAAATATACAATTGTAACAGTTATATTAATTATATATATATATATATATATATATAATTTCGATAATTATTAAAAGAAAAAATATATATACACACCTTTATATATACATATTTATTCATCAAACATTATAAGCGTTGCAGTAGAGAATTATATCAGTGTTAGAAAATCGTTTTCAATTCATGCTTGCAAGATAATTCCAAAGAATTTCAATTTTGGCTTTTTTTTCATTCAACTCTTTGGAACATCTTTGTTACTATACGTTTTGTACCATTTTTTAAGAAACGTTATAAACATAGTTTTTTTTCTTTCTTTTAGTTAACGTTATATATATATATATATATATATATATTTTTCCTCCATACATATGTATATAATTAAATATATTTCATATTTTTACAAAGAAGAAATTTTATAGCTAAATATACATAATATTTTACAAGTCAATAATTCAACATTGATATTCTTAGCTTAAGCTTTTATTAATTTATCTGATTTTGAGCTCTTCATTTTGTATGTATTGCACTTCTTTTGTTGTTTGAAACACTAAGAGAGGTGGTGGGTTCTATTTTAAGTTTGATAATATCTTTTCGGCTCATTTAAGTTGAGCTCATATGTAACACCCCACCTCCTGCGTCCCACTTTCGCGTTATCTGACGGTTTAACTTTCTTTGATCAAAAATCTTGGGATGTCCGGAAGATAGGCCCGTGCTATATTTTCTTCTTTTTAGACCCCAATCCATTAAGGTTCATGTGTACATTAGTCTACGTACAAAATGACATCATAGTAAATAAGATTCTTTATTTATTCATTCGAAAATTCTGAGTACAATGATCTATTATAGTGAAAATTAAATTCAAAGCTGAAATACATGATTTAGCTTGGACCTATGTGCCCTATATTGAAATAAATAAAAACTTTTAATAGATAAACCTCATTGTAAGCTGATTAATTCCCTGAGATGTGAAAAATAGGGGGGTGAGCTAAAAAACCCAGTGAATCATTCCATCTATTTAACTCATTATTTCAACCAAATAATACAAGCATATCAGACACTTTCAAGGATTAATTTGATTCAAACAATATATTATTTCAGTCGTAATTTAGACCGAACAAAGATAACCTCTGTGCTCCAAATCTAAGGAGAGAGATCAAATCTGAAACTCAACCCATCTCTAGTGGGATCTTTCCTGAAACCCGTTCCATTCTGGTGTCAGTCTTAACAGTCAGTTCCAATTCTATATGGAACATAAAAAGTCTCTCGTATCGGTGTGTGGTTGAAATCTTATTTAATCTTATTTTTGTGTGCAAGAGTATAGTAAATAAATATTTTAATAGTATCTAAATACTCCAACCATATAACATTCACATTCACAAACATTGACTTTCGATTTCTGATGTAGAAGATCGTACAAGACACAACTATAGTGCATACCCTCTTGGTCATAAACAATATATTAGTGCATGATAAATAATAGCTCAAACAGTGTAACATTCAGATTGACTTTCAATATCTGATGTAGAAGATTGTACAAGACGCAACTACAGAGCATACTATCTTGGTCATGAGCAACATAATAATTGAATGATATAAATGCAAAGGACAAGAATAAAATCAAACTAATAAAATAAGCAAACATTATCTTAATCAAAATAATAAATTTAAAGAAGAGAAAGAAACTCACCTCGAGATCGCTTCCTAAAATCTTTGTAGCACTTCGTTACTACTACCTCGCGAACTATTTAGAATAGCTCGAGAAAAGAAGGATTAGGATTAAGGTTGCCAAGAAGGAAGCAAAGAGAAAACAAGAAGAATTTCAACTCTTGCTTTGGGATGAATGAAATGGGTAGATTAAGAAGGTTTATTTAGAGCCCTCTTTCAACTAGTGTTTCTATTTTTTCAATGTGAGACTATCATTTCCTACATATGCATACCTTAACATCATACCAAATAAGATATTGCATTTATGAATGCATTTCCTTTACACATTTAGTTTTCTATATATATTACTATCATACTAAACAAAATATTATTTTCATGAATGCATCTAATTAATACTTTGTACACATACTTTTCTGTGTTAATATCACACTAAAAATATTATTTTCTTATTCAAATAGAGAGGAATATATTTACTCAACATTTCTATATGTGAAATATTAATTAATGCATATCCCTATATACTTCTATGCCAATTAATTAATTGCATATCAATGTCAAATCTATATATATGTATATGCACCAATAAAGTGTGTTTTGAACTCAAATTTCGGGTATTACGACACTTAAAATTTCAGGTATTGTATCATGTCAACTTTGAAGTTTTTGTTCACATAGGCAACACCAAATATTTATGTAAGTTTTGGACCAACACCAAGTGATAATAGGGAATGCTAATTTAGAGCCCATGTAAAAAATGATATAACTTGTCTCTTGTCTACAAGTTGAAGAAAATAAAGTGAAAGGGGTTGTTACGAGGAGTATCAATGTGATGTCGACATGATGCTTGAGAAGTAGAAGAGCTCACAAATATACTTGTGACTGTGAGTTGCATATCATGGAAATGGAGGAAGCTGAGTATTTATGGATGGGAGGTCTTTAAGCAAAAATAATAAGAGTAAACAATGATTTGGATAGTTACGGTTTTATTTGGCCATATTAAAGCATAAAAGATAATATATAGTTTTGATAAAATCTACTCTACTTCTTCAAGAGGAGTTATAACAGTCTTTGATCTATAGAGAAGGTGATGAAATTACAAACGTTGAATTCAATTACATATGACATTGTGCTAAAATTATGAACGTTAAATTCAATTATAGATGACATTGTTTTAGTTATGGATCAAAAAACAAATTCTCAAACAAACTCTCTAAAATCAGTGCAATGATAACAGAAATTCAAAGACAAAATATCCTCTGTAACAACTTGATGGTGATAATTCTATACTCCTTACTATGTTTCTCTAACATCCCCCTACAAATGAGGAGGAACGACGCCAAGTTTTGACCTTAAATATGGGAATCTAGATGAGTTTAGTAGTTTGATGAGACAGTTTGCTATCTAATCAAATGAAGGAATATATTGAACTTTTTCTTTGTTGATGACCTTGTCTCTAACAAATGTATGTCTAGTTATATATGTGTGGACGTGCATGATAAACTAGGTTTGTAGTTAGAGATGTTTTGTTAGTGTTGTCATACCAAAGAATTAGGCAAGCAGGAAGAGAAACGTGGAGTTCTTTTAGGAGAAAACATATCTAGATAATTTCAGCAGATGTGTTTGCAAGAGCTTTGTATTCGAATTTTGTAGAAGATCGAGCCACTACATGTTGTTTCTTTGATTGTCATGAGATAAGATTTGCTCCTAAGAAAATGCAGTAACCAACAAAAGGACGATCTTTTGGAGATGAAGTCCAATCAGCATCTCACAATCTAGGGATGAAGAGTTGTAAGCTTGGCTCGATGTATAAACTAAAATTGAAAGTCCCTTTTACATAGCAATGGATTCTTTTTACAACCTGCCAATGAGCTTCAGATGGATGTTGTTGTAATTAGCTAAGACGATTAACAATGAATGAAATATTAGGTCTTATTTGAGTCAAATATTGATGTCCCTTAAATACACTTCAGTATAGAGTAAGTTATGTCTAAGAAAGGAGGACTATTTTCTGAATGCGGTGGTTTTGCATTTAGAGCATGGTGTAGAAATAGATTTAATGAAGGACATGTGAATACGATCAAGTAGAGATGCATTAATAATGTTGTTGGATTAATTTAAATAGAGTCCAAACGATTTTCTATGAACTACTTATGGCTAAGAAGTATTGCAGTTCTCCAAGTTTCTAGAGCAAACACACTATGCAATTTGATGATAAGAGAGTTGATAAGATGTTGATTGTTTCCTATGATTAATATGCCATCTACATAGATGATGAGATAAATGATAGATTTGCTTTCTTCATTAATGAATAAGGATGAGTTTGGAACATAATTCTAAAACTTTGAATGAAGTACTGTGGTCCGTAATTTATCATACCAGGCATGAAGGGCTTGTTTAAGCCTGTATATTGCTTTTTGAAGGTGGCATACATTTTTAGGATGAGAGTGATCAATGAAGCTTTCTGGTTACGACATTAATACTAATTCTATTAGAAGTCCATTGAGAAAAGCACTATTTATGTCTAGTTGTCCGATTGACCAGTTGTAATGAATTGCAATAGATAGAAATGATGTGAACAGTAGATGGCTTTACTACTAGGCTATGTGTCTTAGAAAAATCAGTTCTTGGAATTTGATTGTACCCTTTTGCTATAAGTTAGTCTTTGTAATGATTGATAGAGCCATCTGTGTACCTTTTGTTGAGAAATATCCATCTGTTTCCAACTAGATGTTGATTAGAAGATGGAAGAACTAAAGACCATGTTTTGTTGTTTATCATTGCATTGTATTCTTCATACATAGCCTCCTTCCATTTGTTAGATAACCAGGCATCTTTCTCGATGGATGGTGCATGATCACTTAAAATTGGTTATAGATTTGTAGAAAATTATTTTTCTAAAGACACCACTCTTGGCCCTGGAGATTATTAGATGTAACACCCCAATTTTCGACCAGACCTCCGTTTACGTGTTACGTCACGTGTGGATCGTCGCTCGACAAAAACGAGATGCTACTAGAAAATTTCGTTCTGTTCAAATCTTTTTCTTCAAAATTCAGTTCATAACCTTTAGTTCTCAAGTCAAAGTCTATAAAAATATTCTGTGCACAATAGAAAAATCACAATAATTTTACCGAATAAATCATAAGCAATGCAGCGGAATACTTTTAAACCGTTCATTTAATCCAAATCGTTAAACAAGGAAAGCCATTAAAAAATAAAATAACCAAAGTTGAAACCAACGTAATTAAATAAAACAATTCCGTAATATATATAATATATGACTTCCAAATCACCTATCCCAGACAACCTCTCCGTGAGGTGTCCAATCAGAGTGCGAGTCTTCTGACGTAAGTCAACATACTCTACGTCCAGGTGTACCTGAAAAATAAAGTGGGAGTGAGCTCGAAAGCTCAGTGGATCGATCCTACACATCAGATGCATTATACAGACCCAATCCAAACATTACAAATACTTGCAAACATTAGGCGTTTCAAACATTCATTTAATTTTGGTCGAAGTCAAAACCAGAAGAGGATTGAGATGCCTCTCGGTATTCCTTGTGATCCAATCCAATTATAATCATAGAGGCCTCAGGTGGTACTATCTAAAATCAATCATATTTCAATATCACAGTCCAAGCAAGGGTACTTATCTAGACTCGTACTGTCTCCCAAAGACTTCGAGTTGTTGCAGGCAGCTCAGGGTGCGAATACCTACGATCCGTCTTGCGGCTCGTCAATCGCACCGGTACGTGAATTCTTAATAAACCATCTTCTTATTTTAGTTTTTACAAACAATTCCAATCATACCAACTATCATACATATCATGGAAGAGAAGTCAAATAATGCAAGCTATTCACATGAGTAAATAATGAAGTCTAAATGCATGATTTCCTATTAATGCATGCTATAAATAAACAAAGCACAATTTAAATCAATCATCACACTATCATCTAAGCAAGCCAAACAAGTTCAATCAATTTTATAGCAAAGTTCTAATAATCCTAGAACTACTCAACCAATGCTTTGAATCTTAAATTCGTATAATACAAATGAGCAAAGAAGTCACACTCACCTGATTTCGAAGATCTTCAGGGCTTCCTTGTTTTCCATAAAGATACTCGATACTCTAAAATGTACAAATCTGAAATTTAACACTAAATAAATTTATTCTTGAGTTTGAATGATTTCTAAGATAACTATGAGATTTAAATATAAATTTCAACTATGTCTATTCAGGTCAAAATAAGGTTTCTAATGTTGAAATAAAATGATTCTTATTTATTTCTATATTTTCAGTATTTATTAAAATTGTGTTAAAAATACTTTTATGCTTATATTGTAGAAAAATAGTAATTCTTCTAAATTAAACCTTTAATTTATAACTAACATTCCCATAATTAAATTTCAAACTTCTATAATTTATTAACTTCTAAATAAATTTATTTAGATTATGGCTAATAAAAACACTAATTTAAATTTGGATTCTAAAATAATTAATTTATGTTCTATAAATTTCATTTCACTTAAAAGTAGTATTTTTATATCTAATATTTGAACTAAGTCCTAAGTTATTAACTTGTCACATAAAATCCCTACGTTTACATCTTTTAAATTAAGTTAATTTAAATTATTCATACTTAGCTATTAAATCTAATTTATGAATTTCTTAAATTCTGAATTTCAAAATAAAATTATTTTATGTTAAGACTTTTTTTTAAATGGTTTAATTAATTTCTATTTGAATAAAAAGAATTCCAATGTTTATTATTCATATCTAACGTTTAAAATCATTAAAGTTCTCATATTTGAAATTCGAATTTCTAAACTTTAATATTTATATTCTAAATTTCTATCATAATCCACAAGCAGCAAAATAATATTTTTACTAACATATTCACTGAAGTTTTTAAATTTTAATTTTCATTTTGTTTTCGCATCTAAAATCATCTAAAAATAAAATTCATGCTATCTAAAACTTTAAAATTTGAAATATAACTCGCATCGTTCTCTTTCCACGTACTATGCCAATGATGGATTCTCGTCCACACGCGATCGCATTCCGTAGTTCTATTCGCCATCAAGCCAATTAATTCACATTCCGTTGCCAAAATCCCAATTAATTCATATCAAGTTGTTTAACTATGTGAAACCCCTCAAACCATTCATTCAACGTCCCACAAGATCAGATACATGGTAATCAAAATAAAGTATAGTCTTTCTTACCTTCCTTGTTTTCATCATCCGGCCGAATCAAACCTCAAATCAAAACCCCTAACTCACATATACACACATCAGATTTTCGTTTTCTTCTTCAATCATCATCTTCTCTGTTTTGATGACCAAAACACCCAAAATTAAAGTCTTTGAAGCCGTTGCTTCCTCTATGTGTGCTGGACACACAATCAAACCAAAACTAGATTTCCTCTGTTTTTCACTCTTCTTTGAATCACGGTCCAATGTCTAACAACACTTCATGGTCTGATTGCTACAACCGGCATCTTCTTCATCAAACAAAATGAACCAACTACCGTAGCTTCCTCCTTCACAGTCAAGACCAGAAATTCTGGTTTTTCCTCACACGTGATACAACAACGTCCAGCTGAACGGTTTGCTACTCAAGATCTTGCAACTTCTCCTTTTCTTCTGGTCTAACCGAATTGCTCAAACTTCCAATAGCAACTGATGTTCGTCCTTTCACAAACAAAACCACCGTTCGCCCCTTTCCTCGCCTCACGGACATTAATCAGGCAGCAACCAACAACAACCCAACCAACAGCAGCCACAGCTGCAGCAGCAGCAACAACGGCATCACCAATAGCAACCACAGCAGTAGCAGCAAACTGCACTGCTTTGCTCCTTCTCCTCTGTTCTTCATCTGCTCAGCCTGTCTTGAGTCTTCTTCCCCTGTTCGTGCAACAACAAGCCCCGAGCAACCGCAGCAGCATTCATCTTTCTCCGTGAACAACACTATCCACAGCTTCTATTTATTTATTTTTTGTTCTTCTTTGTCGTTCAAACCACAAATGCATCAGGAAACCCAAATTTCAGATTGTTTCCTCTTCTTGTTCGTCCATCACAGCAGCAGTGCGCAACCCACACGACTGTTGGTCGTTTTTCCTTTTTCTTCGTCCCAATGCAGCTGTTTGTTCCAGATCCCGAACCCTCTTCTTCTTCTCTCACACTGCGCAGCAGTTGATTCTTCCCAATGCACAACTACGAATTATCCCATTTCCTCCCCTGTTCTTCCCTCTAAAACCCAAAACATAGCAACAACCCGTATTCTTCTTCCTCACACTAGACTGCAGAAACGTAACAGCCAATCTAAACCCCTTCTGCGCGATTATTCCTAACTCATCTATTTGCTCGCCTTCTTCTTCTTCGGCTTAAAGTAGTAGAGCACACACGGCGTCTAGATTCTTCTCTTCCTCTATTCGTCCCTTCAAACGTCGAAACACAATTTTTACGTTTTCTAGTTGTTTCTCATCTTTCTTGTTCGTCAAGCCACAATGCATCGATTTCTCTATTGTTTTTTTTTTCCTAAACTCAGATTTTCCGAGTTATTCTAATCACTAATTTTTTTTTTTTACTTATAATTTTATTATAAGCATAGATATATGCTCCTATATTTATTTATTTATTTTTTCAATTAAGATTTTCATTCCCAACTAATCATCCCGTCAAACACGAATTAAGTTTCATTGTCCCATAATGATTTCTTTTAACAAGAACAATTTTATATTTAATTTCATTAGGCAACAAATTATTATTATTTTTTCTCATTTTTTTGCGAAATAATATTTTGTTTTATATTCGATCACGACTAGCGTACTCGAAAAATTTCAGGGCGTTACATTAGATGAAATGGTAGGGTTAATTTATGAGGAATATGCGTGGGTGTTAAGGCAATAGAAGGTGAAGAAGTGGAAGTATTAGAAATAGTTGAGGTTGAAATTGGCAATATTAAGAACGAGGAAGAAAAAGAAGGTGGAAGTAAGGAGAACAATGTGTGAGAAGGTTGAGCTGATAATGATGATGTTGTTTTTTTACGAGAATATGTTGGAGTATGGGGATTCTAATTCATTGAATTGAACATGTCTTGATACAAATACTTTTCCATTTCTATTGAGACAAATGTAGCTTCAATGTGTGAAGCTATACCCATGAAAGAGTCATTTATCAAATCTAAATTGAAATATATGTCGATTGAAGGGTTTAAGGTGTGGATAGTAAAAGTAGCCAAAAACCTTTAGAAAGGAGTATTATAGTAATTTGTGAAAGAATGATTGAAAAGATGAAGAATCATTTAGTATTGGGGTTACTAATTGATTTATGAGAAATGTTGTTGTTGACATCGCATTCCAACAAAGTTGAAAGGGTAATTGAGCTTGAGTATGAAGCGTTGAACACATTTTAGTAATGTGGCAATGTTTGCATTCTGCTCATCCATGTTGTTCAAGTGTGTGGGGGCATGGATGTTAAAAAAGAATGTCATGTTGTTGCAGGTAGAGTAATAGAGTCCTATATTCACCTCCCTAATTAGGTTGAAGTCTTTTTATCTTTGTAGAGAATTCATTTTCAACAAGTTGTTTAAATGTGATAAAGGTTTTGAAAACATCATATTTTCGTTTTAACAGATAAATTCAAGTGAATTGTGAGTTATCATAAATGAAATGAACATAGGAGTGGTAACCTTCTCATGATGTAATGGGCACTTGTCCCTAAACATCTGATTGGATCAATTCAAGTGGAAAGGTAGCTCTTGGATTTGAGGTTGAAAAAGGAAGTGCATGGGATTTTCCCATTTTGCAATTGAAACGAAACTGTAACTTTTTGTTGAAATTTAGAAATGGATGATAGACTTGGAAAACATTATGAAGTATAGCGGAGGACGGGTGTCCCAACTTTATGTTTCATACATCTAAATTTTTATTAGACAATGAAGTTGAGGACATGAAAATAGAACAACTGCTTGCATTGGTGGCTTGCAAAGTAGGATGAGACAATTGATAAAAAACCATCTTTAAGGTTTCCTTGAAAAAGAACTTCCTTTGTTTGAGAATCCTTGATGTAGCAATGGTTAGCATGAAATTCAATAAATGCATTGTTATCACGAGTTAGTTAAGAAACATTGACCAAATTCCTTTTAATTGAAGGAACATAAAATGTGTTTGGAAATTTGAGCATAGGATGAAAAGGTGGTGAAGAGTAGTGACCAATGTGAGTAATATGAAGTGTAGCACCATTACTGACCATGAGAGATTTGCCACCTAAGTATTCTGATTTTGCACATAGTTAAGAAGGATTAGATGTGACGTGGCTTGTTGCTTCACTATTTGCATATCATGATGGATTAACAATTGACTCCAGTGTTACGACCAAGGCATTTTTAGGTGGTGCAAATTTGGTTGAGTTTGATGCTCCCATGTAGTTTATGACGACTCTAATAATAGACAACAATTGAGTGACCAAATTTGCAATAGATTTGACATGTGGGTTTGTTGTTGTTAATTGATCTATCACCCCATCCTCCATCCCTTCTATTGCCTCCTACATGAAAAGAGGAATTCTTTGATCGTCCTCCTCTATATGTAGATGATTGATAACTTGTGCTTGAGAGATTTGTGGCCGTGTTTGATTGTTTGAAATTGATCAATGCGGATTTGTTAACTATTATGTTTGCACTAGGATCGACAATGGATAAAAGGTTCATACCATTTGAGGGACTCAATTGATGCAGTTTTGTTTTGAAACTCAATAATGAAGCTAGATAATTTGGAGTCATTGTGGATGATTCTAGAGCAGGACTTGATGCATGGTCAACCATAACATTTATCATATGGCTTTGATACCATATATCATAGCATGAAAGACAACATATAGTTCTGATCAAATTTGTTTTGCTTACTTAGGAAGAGTGACCTTTGATTTATAAACAAGGTGTTGAAATCACACATGTTGGATTCAATTGCAAATGGCACTTTGCTTATTTAGGAGGAGCGACCTTTGATTTATAAACAAGGTGTTGAAATCACACACATTGGATTCAATCACAAATGACATTCTTTTAGATATGGATCAAAAATAAATTCTCTAATAAACTCTCTAAAATGTGTGTAGTGATAATAAAAATTCAGAGACAAAACATTCTTTGTAACAACTTGATGGTGGTGATTCTATGCTCATTAGTGTGTTTCTCTAATAAGCCATAACGTGTGGAAAGTGATTTTAGGTTCCTTTGATCTAGCTAGCCATATAGTTTATGTTTTACTTTCATTATGTTGTACGAGCATTATTGCTCAAGTAATTAATGGCCCAAAAATTAGTTGAATGTAGACTTCGCTTAAGAATTCAAATTGAGTAGAAGATATCAAAAGAGGGTCATTTGAGCAAAAACTAGGCCTAGTGGATAATTGAACAACTTGGTGGGTAACTATTAGGCTCATAAGTTCCCTAAAATATTTTGTGCTCAAAGGAAGTATTACTCATGTGTCATGGTTAGTTATGTGTGAGATGCTAATGCCATGTGTCAACCACTCATGTGATGGCAAGAATATTGTTTAACAATAATGTTTAATTATCAAGCAAACATTAGCAAGAAGACATTAAAAGGTAGTCAAAGTCGTGCTACCAAGAAAAAAAAATCAATGACATCAACATGAGGAAGTAAGAGAATTATCAATTAGTGCATTGTACTTTTTTCTTAGTTAAAATTTTGTCCCTCTATTTTTATTTTATTTTTATTTTTTGCAATGTTTTTAACAAGGTGGTCCTAGTAATATAATGTTCCAAGAGAATATGTGCTCCTTTTCTATCTAAATCTTTTCACTGGAATTTTTTTTAGTAAAAGCTTATCAAGGCATACTTTTCTTATATAATGGCATTCTCAAAGAAGAGTACTTATAAATATGATTCATTGGTATCATAATATTCTAACATATTCCTTTGATCACTTTACAATATTGTAACATTTTGTTTTTTTTGTTTTTTTTAGCAAAAGCTATATTAATCAAATACTTGTTAAGTTTACATTAGAGTGCAAAGATTGAAATGCATCTAAAGCTAAGCTACTAAGGAAATTTCAATAATGTCAACATAAAGGGGAGAAACAATATATGCATCCTATTTTATCAACATAATGGTCTAAGAGAATATGTACAATTTCTCTTTCTAATTTTTTTATGACAAAGGTTTTCTCTATCATAGTTTTGACAAATCTTTTTTTTTTTTTTTTTTTGTATGGTGATATGCAAAAGAGGAAGTACTATAAAAATATTTGATTACCATCATAAACATCATTCCTAACATTAATTTTGTAATCTATATAACTATCAACAATAATTTAATTTTGTGATAACTAATGGAATTGAATTTTACGGCTAAAATCCTATATAAAGAGGTGATTAAAAATATTTAAAAAATGTACCAAGTATATACACAACTTATGCAAGATCACTAGAAAATCATTTTCTCATTTCTGTTTTTTCCCTTTCTCAAGTACTTTTCCTTTTTATTTGTTTCTTTATTATATATCTTTTCATTTTATTTTACAGCAAATAATATATATATATATATATGAAATATTCCTTTTTATTTTTTTAATTATATTTTTATTATTCATCCTAATTAATTTTATTATTCTTACTAAAAACCAAATTTGCTATTTTTATGTATAATTAAATTTATTATTTTAATAAAAAAGATATACAAGTATAGAATCTTAGCAGTCACACCCTCTTGCCCGTCCTTTCCTAATTTTATTTTAAACCTATTTATTAAGT
Source organism: Tinospora cordifolia (assembly GCA_030144865.1). Lineage (NCBI taxonomy): Eukaryota > Viridiplantae > Streptophyta > Magnoliopsida > Ranunculales > Menispermaceae > Tinospora > Tinospora cordifolia. The sequence goes on along the minus strand of JAJIYU010008197.1, from coordinate 3,167 downwards.
TTAAAATTGCCTAATTTAAAAAAGTCTTTTGTGCAATTTAAAAATAACTTTTGCAGCGGAACAAGGGAGTTTTTGAAAAACACTTTCCATGTTATAAACTCGAGTGTTGAACATCATGAAGGAAGAGATGCAATTATCATTCATATTCATTTTCCAAAGGTTTTACCGTAATAAATCCAAACATGAATAAATTTAAACAACATTGCAAAGTTAAATCAAAATTCCCAATCTTTCCAAAATAAGCCTTCATGGGGCTATCATGAGTTTGCCTGAAAATGTGGCCCCAAGTCTATCAATACCATGCTCCTTTTGTTCAGACATGCGGTAATCCATCTCAAAAGATACATGTCCAAAATACAAACAAACTATGTTAAGAAAGTATACAATGAATAGAAAACGAAAATAAAAGGTCAAGATGAAGGGTTCTCCAACCAGTCACTATACAATTGTATTTGAAAAGAAAAGAAAAAAATGAATAAGCTCTCGAGCCTAGTGGGTCATATAATTATACATCTACTAAGTCAAACATATATCTATAGAAATTTAACATGCATTACAATATATTAAGCATTTCAACCAGTTAATTTTTTTTTTTTTATCATTGGTCATCAAGTAAGGTTGAAAGCCTTACATAGCTTACAAACCATTGTTGTCAAACAACCAAGTTGTTAACAGGCACATGACCAAGAACCCCCACACTAACCAACAATTGGCTTAACCGCACGTTAAGAAACATTAAGTGAACTGCCACTACCCTACAATCTCAGAATATGGATTGTTATATTAATCATGTGAGTTTAAGTATGATCATAATCAAGCATAAGTTAATGAAGATTAGATATTGGTAATCAATATGTCATCATGTTTCTTATGTGTACAATTTTCATTTTTTACACCGTTTCATGATCTTAATTTCAAATTTCATAATTGCTCATAGCATCAATTTTTTAAAATGTTTGATAGCATTGTCTTTTACTTCTTTTTGAAAAATCTTTTTAGAAAATAGGGATGTTTCTCTTAAATAAAATGTAATTTTTTTTCCTTTGTTTAAATAAGTGGTAAATCACTTTTGCATAAAGTGGTTCGGTACTTTTTCAAATAAATGATTTTTTAAATACATAAAATAACCTCATTTTTCATCATAGCTTTTAGTCTTCATTACAGTTTAGCGTTATTCACAACCGTCTTCTTCATGAGAAAACTCGCAATCATCATCTTTGTCCTATTGTCTTTATTCTATCTTCACTATTGCCTTATAGGTATTTTTCTCTCTCTCTCTCTCTCTCTCTCTCTCTCTCTCTCTCTCTATTTCTGGCACGACCTTCTTGGCCTTTCTTTTTCTTCATGCCCAATAGTTCAAGTAGCTCTATCACCTTCTTCACTCCCTCTTTTATTCCTATCATCTCTTTCAATTTCTACAAGTGGGTATTCTTTTTCTTTCTCTCTCCGTCCTTTAACATCCTCTTCATACCCTCCAGACCCATCTTCATTCTCTACTCGGTTAATATCAATACCATATGCATCATTACAATGACTTACACTTATTGTTAAGTTTTGTAGTTTAAAGATTTCAACTTTCTCAATAAGGTAGCTGCAGAAATCATCGATTGTGATAGCGAATGCTTGCTAGTAGAGAGTTGCCAAAGTTAGCAAGATACTTCCTAATCTAAGATGAGTCTAGCATGCCTTGTGTGTCATAATGTGGATAGTCCATCCCAATCTTTCAAGAGTTATTATGTTTCAAGTTAAGACAGTAACATATGGTGCTCCACAATCATCAATTACTTAACTAGGAAGACCTCTCTTTCACTTGAGATAGCAAGTAAAGCAATTCCATCTAAGGTAATTGCACAACCAGTACTAGTCCATGGTTAGGGCTTGACAAGTACCCAACAAGAAGTTTCAAGCCTTGCTGTGAGAAGGGACCTTGTGAAAGAATGGAGTTTTGGTGAAGTTTTATTGGATTCTTTTGAAGCTAGTTTTGTATGTTAAACAAGGGGTGCTTTTGCAAAAAATCTTTAACCTAGTTTGGAACAATCTTTGCAACAAATGAGTGGGGTTTGTATCACCAGTTTGATTAATCTGTACAAGCACTTGCAATAGAAAGTTTTATGTAACTATATATTCCACTAATTTTTTTTTAACTTGTTGAAATTTGTATTTTCTCTGTTGCTTGAAAAAGGTATTTCAGGAAATGAGAATCATTTCTTGCAAAACAATTAATGAGAATCACATGTTGCCATGAATGAGATTTAGGTTGAGCAATACTTTCATTGTGTAGTACAATTAAATTTCTTGAAAAAATGCTTTATATAAAGTAATATCTTTTTATACAAGTAACATAAATTACATTTATAATAAGAGAGAAATAAGATTATGTCAATCTTGCTTACCAAACATTTTAGTCTTAAATAAGAGTTTTATATTATTGTTACCAAACAATTTACTTTTAAATAAGCCCCACTATAAAAACCCTAAACAAATGAGTATTAAATATTTAAGAAATAGAGCTACCAAACACACATCTTATCATCAATGTAAATTATCTTACTCATGCCTCTAATCAAAACTCAAAAACCTTTCCAACATCATATGCATACAATGTATTTCTAAGGTTACATGCATCATTAAAAAACCACATTTTATGCACAACAATATCATTATGTTCTCAATCAAACATACGTCACCATGGTTATTCATCATCATATCAAAAAATGTATTATAGAACAACTAGATATATGATACTATCATGTAAGTTAATCATCATAATTATTGTACATGCATGTTTAACTGAAAAGGGATTAGATATATACTCAGCCCCATCTTAATGATGCTAAGCAAAAACAATGAAAGTGCAAGGCAACTATCATTCCATTAGTCTAAGCACAGTTTCACATAAATACATATAAATGCTTGATTTTACTATGTAATCATTTGGACTAATCATTCATTTTAAGTTTATGTTTTTTAGGGCCATTTTAGTTCATTTTGATCCTTTGAAATCTCTCTTTAGGGTCCCCAAATAGTTGCCCAAATGTGCAAACCTGTAATACCCTAGAATTTTGTCAAATAATCAAATAAATTAATTTCAAAATTCTTTTGAGTGCAAATTGTGAGATAACACATGAAAAATAAAATAAATTAGAGTTATAGTGAAAATTAAACAA
>JAJIYU010008196.1:0-18271 GCA_030144865.1 Tinospora cordifolia | reverse complement strand
AAGTCAAGTGTGCGTCGCTTGTAATGTAACACCGGCCCGGCCCGCCGTTTGGTTTAGTCCACTGTTAAGAAAAATGGTGGATGCGTCCAATGCTTAATGATACGGGGGTTGAATACGATTAAGGCATGAAATGACTGAAATAGAAAATCAAGTGTGCATCGCTTGTAATGTAACACCGGCCCGGCCTGCCGCTTGGTTTAGTCCACTGTTAAGAAAAATGGTGGATGCGTCCAATGCTTAATGATACGGGGGTTGGGGTATTACACAAATTGACCAAGGATAACCAAAATTGGTTATGTTGACCAATTTTGACCAAGTTTGACCCGTTGATCAAGTTTGACTGATTGACCGAATTGGATTTGGGTCGGTCGAGACCGATTAGGGATAGTCAAGTAGTGAATTAAGCCACATTCTATAAAGAAATGAAATGGAGTTTAAATAATGCAGATTCGAATGAGCACTATGGGATGAGGTCGATTGTCGACGGGACATCAGTGCACGGGATCTAAGGTGAGTAGTTTGATTCAGGTGTTTTCTATGACTTGTGTTCCTTGCATGAAACTTATGTGAGACAACATGGTTTAAATGGTTTTATGAGGTTAAAATATATTTGAATTATTTGACAAATGTAGATGTACATGGGTAATGAGACCATAGGCTCGAGGGCCGAGTGTTAGGGTTAGGGCACATGATCAGTGCACCTAGCCTCAAAACTCGCTCGAGTCACGACACTTGAGAGCCGAGCATTAGGGTTAGGATATTCGATCGGTACGCCTAGCTCACGACCCGGTTGAGTGGCTTGTACGCCTGACTCAGGACCCGCCCGAGCAATGACCATAGGTTGGGTTTGCTAATTTGACCCTAGCATAGATACATTTTTTAATTGGCAGGGATTTGAGATGTTTTTTGAAATTGTTGTACTATTCATAACTGCTTTTATAATATACCATGCATTCAAATATTATATCATTTTTACTGTTCATGCATACATGCACTATTGAAGCACGTACCAACGCAGTGATCCATGGGGGATCATTGTGGGTGTTCTCATGATAAGGAATCATGGGTTTGTCCTTAGTTTTTTATGACAGAACAAAGGGTGTGGCCCTAGGTCTTGGAGATATAGCAATGAGTGTGTCTCTCATTCTTGGGTTAGGTGATGGGTGTGTCCCTATAGCCCATTAAAATTTGGCATATATTGCACTTTCCCTCTTTCCATTCAATATGATGACGATGAGAGAATATGGGGGTTAAGCCTTTCTATCGAATTAACGACTATTAAACAATCTAGTGTACTATGTATGATCCACTGGGCTCTTAAGCTCAACCCACCTTTCAATTACAGGTGATCTTTGAGGCGATTCGTGTTGACAGTACTAATGAGTATTGTGGTAGCTGCAAACCCCATTGTCAAGGTTGCTATCAGAGTTCTATTTGTTTTGAGTAGTTGCTTTAGATTGGGTATATGGTCCATTGGATTGATCTAGATATTGAACTTTTCTTTATGAGTTAGTTTTTGGCCATGTAGCCTTGTTTTTAGCAACTTCTATTTGGGAATTTAATTTCAGACTTTTGTAAGTTAAAATATTTGGACTTGATGGTTTCTATCATTAAATTATTTTTTTCATGTCTCCTAGTGATATTCTCTAGTATGTCTGAGAGGTTGATAACTCTTTCATGTAAGATCTGGTGTGTCTAGAAAGTTGTTGAGGTTTAAATATGAAAAAAAGTATTGTTTTGGTTCCCGACAGTTAACACGTGTATAGGATTTAATGTAGAGCAGACATACTTCTCCGCACGTGACTCAAATGTGATAGAAATGAAAGGGCCGAAAACTCAAGTGTTAGAAAGTAGTTTGACCAAAAAACCCTCCTAGTTTGGTTATGGTGAACAAAAGTTTTTTCAAAACTTAAGTTTTAATTAAACTAGATTTCAAGTGAGATAGTCAAATTTCAATCTAAGTCTCAAAAGATTTTTTCATCACTTGTGAGAGTTTGTGTCAGGATATTAGAGCGCAATAGAAGTGGTCTCACAAAAAAAATCCCTCCTAGTTTGGCTATAGTGAGCAGAAATTATTTTTAACTTCTTAATTTTTAATCAAAAACTAGAATTCAAGTGAGATAGACAGTTTTTATCCAAAACTCAAAAAAAAAAAAAATTGTCATTTCGAACAGTTCGTTTCAGGGTAATAGAACACACTAAAAGTGATCTTGCTGAAAAATCTTTCCCAAATTGACAAAAGAAAATTTGAAGTAGTACCATCCATTCAAAGGGCGGATTAAATTGAAAAAATAGGTGTCACCCCTTAAAGGCACGACACCTACTTGACTTAAATTAAAATAAAAAACATGCAAGTGCTTACTTAATTAGCCAAGTCCTCTCCTAGTTAGGCAAGTCCTTTATAGCTTGGCACTGACATGGCACCTAACTACCATAGCCTTGCCTAAATTGAGACATAAATTCTTTTCTACCTATATGGGGATATAAGTAAAATACCATGGGTATTTTAGTCTTTTTCCTTTAAAATGTACCTTACCAACCAAGGGTTTGTTTACTTGTAATAGGGCAAACCTTAGAACCGATCAAGGGACTTGCATGAGTTTGAATGAGCCCGTCTTTGCTATACTTGGAAGAGAAAATCCTACTAAATGTCCATGAGACCCTCAAATGCCAAAAACCAATGAATTAAAAAAATGTGTATAAGTCAACTATTAATCGAAATAAGTAATGTTTGTAAATTATAAATGCTAAATATGTGCTCTGTTACGACATAATAGAAATAGATAGTTTCGTGACCATGAAAAGATAATACGTAATGAGTTTTCTATATCAATCACCAATGGCAACCTGGCTGTTCCCAACAGCATTTCCTCACATTCCTTCAAAGTCCTGGGCTCTCCTCTCACCCAGATCTCATCTCCTAGTCCTTCATTGTCATCATCTTCCTAGACCTACGAATTTCTTACTACCCAGTCGTCAATCAGCAGCCGAACCCGTAACACAACATGACTGGCCCTTCTCAAGAAGAATTGAAGAAGCTCTTAACATCTTGGACCTCATGGAATCCCAAGGAATAAACCCGGACCCCAACATATACTGCATTCTTCTCAACAGCTGCGCCGAATCCCAGAACCTTGAATTCGGTAAAACAATTCACTCTAAGGTCGTTGGCACCAAATTGGAACGCAATGTATTTGTAGCAAATAATCTTATCAACATGTATGTGAAAGGTCGGTGTTTCAGTACGGCGCGGAAAGTGTTTGATGAAATCCCCAAGAAAAATGCTGTGTCTTGGACTAGCGTAATTTCGATGTATAATCAATTGGGTAGTCATGAAGAAGCAATTAAATTATATAATTTGATGGTGTTGGATCCAGATGTGAGACCAAATGCGTTTACTTATACTGTGGTCTTGAATTGTTGTGCAAAGATGAAGAATTTGGAGATGGGTGTTAAAATCCATGAGGAGATTGTGAAGGGTGGGTATGAAAATGATGGTTTTGTTGTTACGGCGTTGATTGATATGTACGCAAAGTGTGGGGAGATTGAGAATGCTCGCCAAGTGTTTGATAATATGAATGCACCAGTTGTAGCTGCTTGTACTGCTATGGTGGACGGGTATACCATGAATAATCACGGGAAGGAGGGATTGAGAGTAATAAGGAAAATATTATGCTCGGGCTTGGGAATCAAGGCGGCAGAAGACTTGGGTTTTGTGTGTATGATGCGAGCTTGTATCTTGGAATCAGCACTTAGGCAAGGCCAGGAAATCCATGCCCATATTATTAAACTCGGGTATGAGTTAGGAGCACAACAAATTAGTTCATTTATTGCATTATACGAGAAATGTGATAGAATGGCTGCGGCTCGTCTCCTATTTGAGGAGTTAATGGTCAGAAATGTAGAGTTGTTGGGGAGAATGTTTTCAGGGTATCTGAGGAATAGGATGTATCAAGAAGCTCTACAGCTTTATTTTCAGATGGCGTGCGAGCATATTGAACCTGATTGCTATGCACTTTGTTGTGCTCTGGATGCTTGTGTTGGGACAAAGAGTCTAAGACAAGGTAGGGAGATTCATGGGCGCGTTATTAAATCTTGTTATGGACAATTTGAAGAGTCCCTTGTAGCTAGTCTTGTGAAGTTGTACAAAGAGTTTGGGCTTCTTGAGGAAGTTCACAAGCTCACCAAATATCACAGAAGTGAAAAACAGAGAACATATTGAGTTACTTCTCAGTGATCGAGTATAAGCGAGTGCACCAATTTTTGTATCAGATTTCGAGATTCTTCCAGCGTAGTACGTGTACATGGATTGATACTGTTCTCAAAATTGAGAATGTATAATAGAAAAAAAAAAAAAAAAAGTAAGAGTGCTTGTTTTTTATGTATATACTCTCATGAGGTTATGTCACTCGTTGCTCTCTGTGCAATTGGTGGTTCTTTTTGAAACTGTTTAAAAACATTAATTTACACCAACTTGTGTACTTAGTTTCTGATGTTTTTAAAGGTTTTTTAATTTTTTTTATAACTTAGTTTAAAAATTATTTTCTTTTACCGTTCTTGAACCCTCATATTATTATTATTATTATTATTATTATTATTATTATTATTGAAAGTGAGGACATAAAAGCTCGTTTACTTTATTTTAAGATTTTAAATAAACAAAGTAAAATAAATAAATAAAATCAAATTAAAAGCTTACATCATTTTCATTAAATATAATTCAACAAAAGTAATAATTTTTGTTATGTTCTTTGAAAATAAGATGTTTTTATGTTTATGAAAGTTGAGGTGCACGTGACTTGATCAATCTGCATGGTAGAGTTGGGCCACAATTTTGGGTCGAAAAGGTTAGATAAGGCTTGAACAAACCTGGCTCCTCACAACGTAGCAACCTGCTCCCAATCGTTCGTGTCGTGGCCTATCAAAATGGCCCTAAACAAAGCCATAGTTTTGGGTTTGGGCTTTTTATGTTTCTATACAATATTATAAAATATATTACAATAATATCGAGTATTTCAACTTTATACAAGTATTAGAATATTAATTACAAAAATAACAAAAGAAGTATAATAGTCCACCGGCGAATCCCAATAGTCTGGCAAGCACTATTTCGAACAGCAAACAATAACAGTCTGGCGAGCGCCCCTTCGGTCAGTGAACAACACATTTCGATGAGCACCACTCTAGTTGGTGAACAGTAACGGTTTGGTGAGCCCCACTCTGGCCGGCGAATATCAACAGTTCGGCAAGCACTACTCCGGCCAACAATCATCAATAGTCCGACGAACACCACTCCGGCCAGTGAACAACAACAATCCGATGAACATCACTCCGGCAAGCACCAGGGTGACAAATAACATTCCAGCGAGCACCACTCTAGTGAACAGCAACAGTTCTTCTCCGGTGTGAGCAAGAGAGCTACAAAATCAAGAAAAAAATATATAAAAGATTTAAAAAACAATATATTATTAGTATATATTATGTATATTATTTGTATATTATGTGTATATTTTTCATATATTATTTATATATAATATGTATATTATACGCATACAGTATATTATTTGTATATAATATATACGTATACCGACGAAGATTCTGCTCTGCATCGCTGGTCTAATGCGTCACCGCCATCGTGCTTGCTTGCCTCACTGCTATCATTGCCACCGTGGAAACCACCACAATTGATAATAACTTGCTACTATTCATCTCATCAAAGCTACTGGAAAGTTCTGGGGAAGCAGATCTTTAAGAAGAAGAAGAAGAGTAAATCTGAATAGTAGACTCGAAAGAAGAAGAAGAGTAGTTCTAACAAGCATTGCATCCCCAAGCTATCCACATTGCATCTACAGATGGAATTTGAAGTGTTGGAGTAGTTGCTTTAGCATTTTGCCATTCTCTTTTTAACCTTTTCTTTTTTAATGAAATGTGCAACAAAGTTCAGATTTGATTCTTAGTTAATTTTTTCAACTTTTGAACAGACTTCCACCATTCATTGTTTATGCTATTCGAATCTTTTTCTTTTTGGCTCAGAAGATTAATTTTCATTGCAAATTGATTGATGCACGGTTCTTGAAGCTTCTGGCCAGTGAGCTAGGAAAGATTATCACTGGTGCAACTCGCTATTGATCTTTGCCACGACCATTGCTCATCTTTGTCGTGCCCGTGGTGTTCATAGATTTGGACATTCTCCAGCTAAATAGCGACACAGAGGAAGAAGGAAAAGATGCATCAGTGAAGTAGGAAGAAGGAGATCTTGTGTTCATAGATCTTAGCCGTGCTCGGAGAACTGCTGCAACTTGCTACGGATCTTCGCCTCAACCACTGCGCAATCTTCACCATGCCCATGGTGTTCATAGATTTTGACATTTTTCGACGAAATGGTGACATAGAGGAAGAAGGAGAAGATGCAACGATCAAGCAGGAAAAAGGAGATCTGGGGTTCACAGATCTAAACAGCAATGGTCATCGGCAAACGGCGATGAGCAGCAAATAGAGCAATGGTGGCGGAACGCCGGTGAGTAGATCTGAATAGCAGCAGTCATCGACAAACGACGTTGAGCAGCAAATAGCAACAACAACAACAAAACACCAGGGAGCAGATCTGAACAGCAGCAGTCATCGGCAAACGGTAGCAAGCAACAAACAATAGCAGCAGCGGCGAAATGCCAGTGAGCAGATCTGAACAGCAGCGGTCATTGGCAACAAGCTGACGCCATTGGAGCGAATGGGAGATGTGAGAGGGAGGTGGTTGTTAGGGTTAAGACTTGGAGGATATAGAATATGGTAAAAATGTAAATATTTAACAAAAATTGATATTATCGAAAAAATACAAAATTATGTAAATATTTTTTATATTAATTTTAAAAAACTATTAATTTCTGTAATTTCCTCTTTGGGTTTTTCCAATTTTATTTTTATATTTTGTTTGTTATAAAAATGAAATAATTTAACAACAAACATATGAACAGAGAATTGAAAAAAAATCAAAAGAGAGAAAAATATATAAGAAGAAGAGAGAAAAATATATGAGAAGTAGTGAGAGCTTTATTTATTGATAGAACTTTCAATAATTTCATCATACTAAAATAAATAGTGAGGGTTCTATTTATAGAAGTTCTATTCTTAGTAGCTAAGTAATATTCAACGGCTAAGACTGATTTGTTTTTTAATAAGAAAGATCGACAACTCTGGTTGATTTCTTCATTACTTAAAAAGATCAACAACTCTGATAGATTTCTTTCTCATTAAGCAATTGATTGCATCAGCATTACATTATCATTGAACTATCATGTTGCATCATCATTACATCATCAAGTTTATAAGATATACATTTACATTATTTGATTATATTTATGACACTTTCCCATAGATATCTATTGTTGTATGGAATATGTCTCGTTAAAACCTTACTAGAGAAAAATTCTATGGTAAAAAAATTTAAGTGAAAAGAAAAGAGTACATAATTCCTTTGATGATTTAGGGGTTGCCTCATTAAAAACCTCATTAGAGAAAACCCAATGAGAAATCCCTGTGCAAGGAAAAAATAGTACAACAATATTATCCCTCCCTCATGGGGAGATCATTGGAGATTGCTAAGTCATCTTATTCCAATTTTATAAATGAAGTTCTCAAATGTTGTAGCAAATAGTACCATGGTAAATAAATTTGCAAGATTATTACATGATCTTAGTTGTTGGATATCAATTTGTTTGTTCTTTTGAAGTTCATGTGTGAAAAAGAACTTCAGTAAAATATGTTTCGTTCTATCACATTTGGTATATCCTCTCTTTAATTGTGCAATGCAAACAACATTATCTTCATGTAAGATTGTGGGGATGTAACACCCCGCTTTCCAATGACCATTTTTGAGGGTACAAATGTTGATATCACCCTAATCATCATTAAAAAACAATATGATTAATTAATACAACATTAAATAAGAGTAGTACATTAACTATTCGTTCATCATGCGCAACAGCTCATTAGGGTCACTTGAGAGACAAAACATTACTAAACCATTCTCTATCTGTGTGTGTAACTCAACTCTATGACATTTCCCAACCACATGGGTTCTCAATATTTAGAAAACAATTTAAAACCTCTAAGCAAGTTGAATCAGTTAAAAACTTTCAAATAAAACAACTCGTTTTAATCTTTCCAAAAGACATAATTCAAATGGTGTTACAAGAGGCTCAATGGCCTATACGAATCCATAAAAACAAGTCTCAAACTAAAAGAAGATAAACTAGGGCCAGCATACCTAACTAAATCAAAACTACTAAACTGGTAAAAATAAATGCGAAAAGACATCTCCCATGAGTCCTTGTCGACCTTTGGTTAATGAGTATCTGAAAAATTTAAAAAGGAGTGAACTCAAAGAGCGTAGTGGATAGATCCACATATTTGAACTATTATTTCAACCAAATAAATACACATGTCACACACTTTCAAATATGAGGTGTTCCAAACAACATTCTATTTTAAACTGTCGTTAAGGCCAAAAGGATTTGCCCTCAATGTCCCCCTATGGTCTAGGATATCATCTAGAGGTAATACCCTAAGGTTAGTCACCTATTCAGGACCCTATCTAAGGAGTGAGGTCTTCTATGACTCTCATTCCCATCTCATCCTTATCATCGTCGTGATTACAGGATCAAATCTTGAGAATCAAATAAATAGCTGAAACCAAGTTCGGTTAGTGAACACAATATAATCTATATATATTAATTGTCAAAGTAAATTCCATAACATTTCAACCACTCAATTCCATGTGATCAATAATAACAAGAACGTATATTTCATAATATTTATCATGTTGTCATTCAAGTCATTCAATCATGTAATCAAACGCACACATTTATAATTTATTAAAATTGAAATAATAATCTAAAACTGTAAAGTCATCTCTACCTATCTAAACATCCAATCGCCTCAAGATCTGCACTGCTCCTAAATCTATCCGAGATCCCAACCTAATTCAGATCAATAGTTATTTTTAGTAACTTTATTTTCCATTGTAACACCCCGACCTCAGGTCCGGACTCCCCAAAATGGAGATCATCGAATTACCATCCCCTGACAACCAGAATGCTACCTTCTATTTTAAATTATACTATTTTTCAAATAAAATAAATAAGAAAAATTTTAAAATAGTGAGCCCATAATTACCAACTTTTGGTTAAATATTTCCTGTGAGAAATATTCAAAATGATATACAAGAAAATAGTTGTTTCAATAAAATATTCAAGAAATTTGTATTATCAAAATATGAAAACAAAGTCCAACTATAATTACAGCATCAAAATATGAAAATGCAGTCTGATTACATTTGCATCATCATAACATAATGAAGAGCAATAGTTCTGCTCCGTAATTACATCAAAAAGTAGAAAACATACAACATTTCAAAAGACAATTATAGACCCTTCCTTGAAAATGTCCTATGCCAGAAAGTAGTTACTGCATATTAGACCTGTGAAAAACCTGAAAATGAAATAATTGGGTGAGCTTCAAAGCCTAGTAAGTCAATCCTACACATCTCTAGCATTATACAAGATCAAACTCAAAACATGCACACACTTTTAAATATTAGCTGTTTTGTACTTTCAATTGTTTGTTGTAACCTAGACCGGAAGAGTTGATTAGACTCCCAATATTCCCTTGTGATCCAGGATGGAAATTAGTGCATGCAATTTGGCCAAAATCAAGAAAATAAGAACATAAACATCCAAAGATAAGTAACGCTCTACAGTTAATTACTTATCCCCATGCACGCCCTCGCGGCTGGTACATGTGAATCACAGTCTAAGGAACAATAATGCTGTGCAGCTAATTACTAAGGCAATGCTTTGCAGCCAGTTACCAAATTTTGAAGTGTCGAGCAAAATCTAAGGAAAGGAATGCCTAGCGGCCAATTTCTTTTGTTCCAAAGATCTCACAGTCAAAGGTAGGGAATGTCATGCGGCCAATTCCTTATTATTCCCAAGACTATGAAAATGGCATCGACACCAAGGGTCAGGAATATTTATGACACTTTGCAGCCTATCGTACTAGTGTGTGGGATTCTTAATTATCCATTAATCTTTATTTAGTAAAGCAAAGTCAAGCATACAAGCTCATAACAATCAATCGATGTGATAGTTGAAACAAAATACTGAAATACCAATATATAGAAATCTCAATAGAAACCATGTAAAATGATAAATCATTCGGCAATCTCAATCATAGCAAACAATCCATTCAATTTAAACGATATCAATGCACACATCAATTTCTTATACTAATACACATCATGGTTCAAGTGTGATGCTTGTATATTACTAAAGAGCAAGGATATCCCTCTCACCTGAGTGTATCAAGAATTCCGTTAAGCTCTCTTACCACCAAAACACCGTTTGATGACGAAATCTATAATCATCACTTTTCAAATTTTTCCAACACTTCACTTATTCACAGTTAATATCATTCATAAGCCATTTGAACTAATTCCATAACCCAATGTCCACCAAAATAATTTCAATACCTCAATTGAATCAATTTCTTTCACAAAAACCCGTTGAACCAGATTTCAGCTCACAAATTGTTCTATAAACCAAGATTAAATGAGAACTAATGTCAAAATCAACAGTGAAATGGTATACAACTTTAATTGAGAAAGAAATTTAGTGTTTCTTCATTCTTTATGAGTTCGCAATCACAAGACCTATTCTTTTCTCTAAATAAACAAAGAGTTTGAGATTGAAATCTAAACCAACGATGAATTAAAGAGTACATAAGTAGAATAATCTAAGCTCTTACCTAGAACTTCCAATTTCCTGGCCACTTTGCTTCAGAAAGCTCTCCTTTGAGTTTCAAAATCGTCTTCCCTGTGTTTAGAACAAATAGAAAGTGAATATGACGAGCTTTAAGTCAGCCAATATATATATATATATATATATATCATGCACGGATTGCTGTCAGTGAGTAAATACCTCAGTCGGCGATCAAATTTTCTTGAATTTTCTAGGTTTCGCAACTGTGGACTATGGTAGACCTAGTATGGACCGCAGTTGACAATGCGACCTAACTTTTCTGAGTGGTTTTTCTTTACAAGGATCACAGTCTTTCATGCTTTTTTCCCATTTTTCATTATTTTTTCAGCTTCCAAGCCATTAATTTAATTTATATGATTTTATATTGATTAAATGCACACAAATACACATTCAAAACATGTTTTCTTTAAAGTTTTCATATTTAATTGAAATTCTTTAAATTTAATTTTGATGTGGGCGCATTAGAATGTTTTCGGTTAATACATCCATCATGAAATGTATTTTTTTCATATTTATTTTTTATTTTTTACTTTTTATTTTTACACTGCACTGTCGTTATTTTCAGTGCATTCATAGTTTTATTTTCAGCGTATTGTACATTATTGTCCTAATTATTTGTCGACTTAGCCAAAAATAATATTTTTCATTCATGAAACCTATCATGATGAACTAATTGGTTATTTCATTATTAGATTAAATCATGGTATTTTAATCCAAAGATATTATGCATATATTCCATGATTATCAAGTTGATATTTATTAATGATACATTAAATCCTTATTCATGTACCTCTATATTTTTGATAAAAAAGTATTTTATTTTCTTAATATTTTTATTTGTTTTCCATCAAGCTTTAATTTCTGTTTTTTCCTTATTAGATATTTGATTTTCTGTTTTTTTATGAATGTTATTATTTTCATCAATTATATTATTTGTACCATTATATACTCATAGCCCATGAGCATTTATATATAATTCTCACCTATTTAGATGATTCTCTATTACTATTTTTTAATTTTCTTTAATTAGGCCATTTTTTTCATTTTTCTTTCAGCTGAATTCATTTTATATTATTTATTATGTATTTTTCTCTCTTAGGTGTATATATCTTGACCTACATACAATTATTTATTTATTTTTATTTTAATCTCTAATTTTCAACTTCATTTCAAGTCACTAAATTTTCTGAAAATGTTTTCAATTAGTTTTTATATTATTTTCTCTACTATTTATTTTTAACTAAATTTACAAAAATCTAATTTTCTAGAATTTTTTTCTCTATTAATAATTTAAAAATGTATTTCATATTATTTTCACTTTATTTTACCAATTAAGTCATTCTTACTCAAAAAAAATTTGTTTTTGCTCAAATAATTTTGTAAAAAATTATTTTTATTAGTTTTCAATATGTTCTAACCCTTTAAATTTATTTGGGTGATTTTCTCTATTTATTTTACTTATTTACTCTTTTTAATATTCAATAAGCTATATTTTTCATTAAAATCATATGCTAGTGAAATTCTATTTTTGTATAAAATTTCCATCAAGTTGATTATGTTAGGATTTCATATATATATACATATATATGCTTAAAATCATGCTATTCATTTTTTGTATTTTATTTTCCATGGTATCATTATTATAGCCTAAATATCACCCTTTTTCTTTCAATATTAATGATTATAATTTTTTTTTAAATCCTATACATGTATGCACTAAATCATATAAAAGAAAAACAGCATTTTCTGGTGTATTTTCTTTTACATGATAAATTCATTGAAATGCATGTTTCTACATTCAATAATCATTATAACAAAACTTCTACAAATAATTGATCTAAAAACCCTATACATGTCATTCTAATGATTATAAACTATTCTAGAACGTAAAATGTGAGTTTATTCTTCAATGCAATAGATTTTAATGTAAATAGTTTTCTAATTTCCCTAACCCATGTTCATGTATAATAAGATAAAAAATGTGATTTATCATAATAAACAGATGTAGGGTTGCAAAGTTATACCCTAGCGCTTTGATTCCCTGTTATTTGGTTCTACAATGACAACTCCTAGATACATGAGTGTTTTCTCTTCTTCTCCTGGACATGGTTATGGAAGGATTGCAAGGGTGGACGAGCTCCTCCAATGGTTGACCAATCAAGATGTTAGGCAAAGAGCGAGGAGAAATAGAGGAAAGGAAACTGAGATTTGTGATTCAATTCTTACATTTCTTGTAACACCCCAACCCCTGCATCTTTAAGCATTGGACATTACCACCACTCTCTTGACAGTGGACTAAACCAAATGGCGAGCCAGGTCGGTGTTACATTTACAAGTACACAACTTGTATCACTTTCTATTTCAAATATTTCATGCTTTGATTGTATTTAACAGTACATATCTTAAATTTAAGAATTTAATAAGGCAATAGTACAAGAAATAACTGAAATTCATAAACTCAATTAATTAAATAAAATTGAGTAATAATTTGATCTTGAAGAAAAACTATTACACTGAAAGATTCAAAACTTGGGCTACATGCCCTTACATAGAAATTAGAAACTTTCTAAAAAGAACGTAACTAATATTCATGGTCTTCATTCAATTACCTGAAAAATAGAAGGAAGGGGTGAGCACATAGCCCAGTGGATCTTTCTAAACATTTAAGTCATTATTTCAATTCAAACAAACCAAACATATCAAAAACTTTTGTACATTAGGCGATTCAAACAAATTTCTTATTTATGGTTGACATTCGGACCGAAAGAGTTTAATCTCTGTGTTCCACATCGTTGGGAGAGAGAATCACTCTTGGAAACTCAAATCCATTATCTATGAAGTGGGATCACTCTTGGAAACCCAGTTAAAAATCATCAAAGGTAAGCGGGCAAGTCGGATCGGGGGTGGAACACATACAATGACACTATGCAGTTCATCATCGCGCTGGTACGTGGATTGATTCATTATTTAATCTTCTCTTAGTGATAAAACACACAATATTGGATTAAACCATTAATACAACATGTACATAACATGAATTATCAAATATTTATTCATGGCACAATTCAAGCATATCATGCATCATTATTCTTGATTTCTAAACATGCATAACATGTATATTCATAGCACATCAAATAAATAAAGCATGCATATTTAAAACATATATTCAATCATTCAACTTCAAACATCATCACACATGCAAGACTTATTTAAATTAAAATAAAGAAGTAAAAGTTAGAAATCACTTCCACCTTAAATAAGTCTTTTCTGCACACTTCTGAAATTTGACAGAGTTTCGTTAGTTCAAAGCTTCCAAACACTCAAGAACTCTCAAGAACACTCAAGAACAGTTCAAGATTACTCAAGAACTGAGGGAATTGCCAAGAAGAAGGTTAGAGAGAGTCAAGAGGGAGTAGTATGCTCTTGATTTGGGATGAAAAGAATGGGAGCACTAGGGGTCCTTTATATAAAGTTCAAAATGGCATAGAATGGTAAGTTTTTGGTGTTCTCTTTGTAGGAAACTTGCTAATTATTAAAAATTTCGTGCCCCCCAAGCATAGGAAAATAGCAAGTGTATTTGAATAATTTTTTTGGAATTTAGAAACAATTTTTCAGATTTTTTCGTGATTTTTCTGTGATTTTTCGGTTTTGATTTCAGAGCATAGATCCTGGCTGTTGGATTATCATCGATTGCATTGTTCGGATCTTGGTCGTGATTAATGAAATCCCTGTAGGTTGTCGGATCGTCCTCAAGCGCAGCACGGACGTTCGCGATCAACGAAACTCGCATGGACCGTTAGATCAACCTCGAGCACAACACCATTCGCGATTAACCAATGTGGCTTTGATCTTCACTGTCGGATGAACCTTGAGCGCAGCACCAGATGATCATCACAACACGAGCACGGATCCTGGCCGCACGATCGACCTCGAGCACCATGTTCGAATTTTCGTTCGCGATAAAAAAAATTATCTGGACCGTTAGATCAGGTGAATTGATTTTGGGCCGTTGGATTTTGATGATCCAGTGCTCCTAAGCGCTGGTTTGGTTTTGATCTCGTTCGTTGGATCAAACAGATTGATTGTGGACCGTTGGATTTCAGTGATTCAGTGCATCCGAGCATTTGGTGCGGGCCTGATCTTGACCGTTGGATCGTACATCGTGTGGATTACGTATTTCTGGCCGTTGGATATAGTTTCTATTACCAATCACCTTCTAAGGTTGCTATTATCTGAAATTTGCTAATTATACACTTTCTAATTGATGTAAATATGGTTTATTGCATATGTCTTTCCATTTTATTAATTTTCTAATATTCCCTACTTTTTATTTCTTTAATATTGTATTTATTAGATATATTTCTATTTCTTTAATATTTTTAATGCCAACAATTTAATAATCTACATTTTTCATTTCTTCATTTTCATATATTTTTATCTATATATTCATTTCATTATTTTTATTTACATATTCATTTCATTATTTATGTAATTATAAATTGATACTTATATAATGTTATATTTATTTTAGATAAATATAAGCATACTACATTTTTATTCAATTGTGTAAATTTTTTTATATAAATATTCCTATAATATGTAGTATTTAACACACATATTATTCAAAAATAATCATAAATTCGTACGAACACTACCGTGTTATTACCAATTTTGTCTCATTATCACTACCACAGAAGCCTAGTCATCGCAACCAACCCATAATTAAGTTCTTTAAATTTCATAATTAATTTTACTTAATTGACATTTTTATTTAAATATCAAATTAAGAATTCATTTACACCCATAAATTTCTTAAAATTTTCAAAGTTGATTCACTTTACGTGTTTCATTTAATTTCATTAAACTTGTTTATCTTTATTTATTTGACAAAATTTTGGGTTATTATATTTCTTTTCCTTTTCCTTTAGTTGGATCTTTTGATCTTGGGAGGAATCCTTTTTTCCTCCTTTCTTATTCTTGTCTTTCTTGGCATGATCTTGGAGAAGGAAGAGTCTTGGAATCGTCGAAAGAGGGAGAGCTTGAATGAGATTGAGATTTGGGGGAAAAGGAAAGAGTGAGAAATTTAGGGTTTTGGGTATTTGAAAAGTATTTTGGTTATTCTTATTTCTTAGTTTGGTTGAAATTCAAATTCAAGTTTTAATTTATTGGAGGCACTACTTATGGGTGTATCCCATGCTCTCATGTTGCTTAGGCCCACTCCGTATACCTTTGTAAGAATGTAGTTAGTTCAGCTACCGAGCCCATTGCTAGTCTTATCTTAACCCTTGATTTAAATCATTTTATTTTAATGATTCTTCTTAACATTTGGGTACTCATTTTGGTTGTTATTTATTAATAAATGTTTAATACTTTTTTATGCATTTATTTTCTAATATTTTATGGGTAAATTTACACAATACCCTATATGTCTATATGAGTATATTCCTTAGTTTACATGCATTTTATCTATTTAATTCTTGTTATTTTCTATGATATGTTTTAGACATTTTATTTTGTTCTATTTCATATAAATTGCTCACATATCCCTTTTGTAAGGATACAAGTATCTTTGTTTTAAGTAAAATGACCATTTTGCCCTTCAATGGAAAAATTGTTATGTTACCTCTCTAGGTCCAAATAACTTTCTATACTTAAAACCATTTCTTATTTTGCATAGTGTCGCTCTATAGTTCACTTTTTGTGTAAATTGACTATTTTACCCCTAAGTTTAATATAAATTTTTTAGGGTATTATAGGGGATTTTTTTATTTAAAAGTGATCCACAATTTTCTCGAATATGATAGGTCATTAATCTCAACCAAACACATTTTCAAATTGTCTCATGAATTGCTATTAATTCAACATGATTTGAGGAGGTTGCAATTAATTAATGTTTTGTAGACCTCCATAAAATGACGATCCCACCATATATGAATAAATAACTCATTTGAGAATGTGTTTTATGTGGATCAAAGAAATATCTAGCATCAGCATAACCACTTAGTTCTGGTTTCGAATTATTGGAATAAAACAAACTCCTATCAATTGTTCCTTGGAGGTATCACAAAATATATTTAATACCATTCCAATGCCTTCGAGTAGGAGAGAAACTTTATCATGCTAATAAATTTACTAAAAATGATATATCAAGTCGTATGTTATTAATAAAGTACATAAGTGGATCTATTGCATTAAGATATGGTACTTCATGACCAAGAATCTCTTTAATATCCTCTCTTAGTCGAAAGAGATCGTTATTTATACCAAGAGATCATATGACCATTAGGGTACTTAATGGGCATGCTTTATCCATACATAATCTTTTAAGAACTTTTTTCAATATATCTAGATTCATGAATAAAAATTTCATCTTTCAAATGTTCAATTTATAAACTTTTACAACCTGGGACCACCGTGATGATATTGTCCCCACCTTAGCCACCATTGACTGGGTGTAGGATTTTGTCCTTGACAAGACTCGAACTTGAGCCTCCCAAAACATTTTTGCACAATGAGACACCCCCAAATACACATTTAGCCCAGACATCACTCTAGAGTCGAACCGATGTGAGATATTACAATTCACTCCCCCTAGGAGCAGTCTTGTCCTTAGGATTGACACTGCCATCATACACAACAGCTTTGATATCATTTGTAGCAACCTAGGCGCACCGTGATGATATTATCTCTACCTTAGCCACCACTGACTGGGTGCAGGGTTTTGTCTTCGGTGAGACTTGAACCTGAGCCTTGCAAAATGTGTTGGCACAATGAGACACCCCCGAATGCACATTTAGCCCAGGCATCACTCTGGAATCGGACCGATGTGGGATATTACATAAACCAAGGTAGAACTTTGTTTCTTAAAACTCTTTCATTTCAAATTTTTTCCTTAAGTAATTTGCTGCCTTTGAGACCTTTTCTAGATTTCCTATGATGTTTAAATCATCAACAAATACATTTATCACAAATTCAAATCCATATTTCTTTATTGTAATACCCTGAACGTCTATAAGACCTTCACATAGTTAGTAAACAGTTAAAGTGGAATAACAAACTTAATAAAAGAATAAAAATAGCAAAAATACTCAAAAACCATTTACTATAAGTCTAAATAAATGTAAGAGTGATATCAATTCGGGAAGCACAAGAACTGGCGAAGAAAAGACACTAAAAACTAAAAATTTTGTTCTGGTGACAGCGCTAATTGGAATAGTAACTGCGATAATCGTAGAAAAACCCAAAAAACGAAGGGAAATACCTTGTTCTCGTGACTGTGGGAGGTCCTATAGTGACTGCGGTAATTGCATGTAACACCCCAACCCCTGTATCATTAAGCATTGGATGCATCCACCATTTTTCTCGACGGTGGACTAAACCAAACGGCGGGCCGGGCCGGTGTTACATTACAAGCGACGCACACTTGACTTTCTATTTCAGTCATTTCATGCCTTGAT
>JAJIYU010008195.1:0-18232 GCA_030144865.1 Tinospora cordifolia | reverse complement strand
CTTCGTAAGAACTTCCATTTGGATTTTTTCAGGGATGAATGGTGTCTCCAATGCTTTCTTTTCCAATGATATTTTTAGACTTGTGCTGCCTGGGAATAGGAAAAGCTGGGGAACCTTTCAAACAAGAATGAGGTTCATATGGATGACATTTTTTTAAATAAGTAGGATCATCAGTCATACGAGTTTTTTGAAGGGTCTTGCCCATCTTAAGCTGATGTTGGAAATTTAAGTGGTCAGAGCAAAGATCCATCCTGCTAAGCTGGATGGAAAAAAATAATTTTCCCAATGTACAATCTTTGATTTTCTTGTTAGCATTCTGCATATAAATTTTTGCTTTGGAAGATATCGATCTTGGGAACGAATAGAAGAAGACCACCTTGGGATTATTATCATCATAGCAGTTGAAGAGGTATAAAATTCGAGACATCTTAACATAATTTCTCGAAAATCTACAATCACCCATATAGTATCTTCCCCTTTCTGACTCCTCGGCAGGCCACTAATAAAACCCATTGCAATGTTATGCCACTTCCATTCTGGTATTGCAAGCGGTTGCAACATCTCTGAAAGTTTCCAGTGCTCTACCTTTACTTGCTAACATGTCAAACATCTAGAGACATACTGGGCTATGTCCCTTTTCATACCCCTCCACCAGTAGGTCTTCTTGAGGTTCTAGTACATCTTGTCACCACCTGGATGCATGGTATACTTAGTTTGACGAGCCTCATCCAAGATTATTCTTCTGCACTATCTATTACCTGGCACACAAACGTTGTTCCCCAGTCTCAGTATACCCTCTGCATCAATTTTGAAGTCAGTATGCTTACCTTGCTTAACACCCTCTGTGAGATCAACGATCCACTTGTCACCTTTCTATTCGTCTCTGATTTGGTGTAAAAGGTCCGGCTGGCAAGTCATAGCATACAAATACGCTCGTTCCTCATTTGATGCAATACCCAAATTATATTCACTGATTAACTGGTACATATGTCCTATTTCCTCATCCTTCTTACTGATTTTTCTGCTGAGTGCATCGACTACTACATTGGCCTTGCCCGGATGGTAGTGTAGTTGAAAATCATATTCTTTCAAAAATTCTACCCACCTTTTCTGCCTCAGATTTAATTCTTTCTGAGTATAAACATATTTCAGGCTCTTATGTTCTGAAAATAGATCAAAGCTCTCCCCATAAAGGTAGTGTCTCTAGATCTTCAGTGCAAACACAATTGCTACCAACTCTAGATCATGGGTAGGGTAGTTTTGTTCATGGGTCTTCAATTGCCTTGAGGCATACGCTACTACCTTCCCTTCTTGCATCAACACTGCACCTAATCCAATTAACGAAGCACCAGTGTATAGAGTGTGCCTCACACCATGAGTAGGCATGACTAAAATGGGTGCTGAAGTTAACCTTTTCTTCAATTCTTAGAATGTTTGTTCGTACTTATCATTCCAAATGAATTTCTCTCCCTTTCTGGTTAACTTAGTCATTGGTCCAACCAATTTTGAGAAATCTTGGATGAACCAGCGATAGTATCCAGCTAAACCTAGGAAGCTTCTGATTTCTGTGATAGTTGTAGGTTGCTTCCAGTGTGATACCGCCTCTACTTTCTTAGCGTCTATTGATATTCTTTCTGCCAAAACCACATGGCCAAGGAACTTGACCCTTTCCATCCAAAACTCATACTTGCTGAACTTGGCATACAATTCATTTCTTCTCACTACTTCCAAAACAATATGCAAATGCTCAATGTGCTTAGCCTCTAATCTAAAGTAGATCAGAATGTCATCCACAAATACTATTACCAACCAATCTAGGTATTGTCTGAAGACTCTGTCATTAGATCCATAAATGTAATTGATGCATTGGTCAAACCAAACAACATCATGGTGAACTCGAAGTGCCCATATCAAGTTTTGAAAGCTGTCTTGTATATATCAGACTCTCTAATCCTTAGCTAGTGATACCCTGACCATAGATCAATCTTGAAGAAATGAGTGGCTCCTCTCAACTAATCAAACATGTCTTCTATTCTAGGCAACGGGTATTTGTTCTTTATTGTTGCTTGGTTTAACCTCCGGTAGTCTACACACATTCTCGAGGATCCATCCCTTTTCTTCACAAACAGTATTGGAGTTCCCCATGGCGACTTGCTAGGTCTGATAAATCCCTTCTCGCGAAGCTCATCTAATTGGGTCTTTAGCTCAATTAGTTCTACCTGTGCCATTTTGTAAGGTGGAATGGCTATGGGGTCAGTGCCTGGATGCAACTCGATCTTGAACTCCAACTGTCTGTGTGGTGAGAGTTCAGGTAGGTCATCTGGGAACACATCCACATATTCCTTTACTACAGGTATCTCATGTATTTCCATAGACTTTTCAGTATCCTCTTCTAATAATTTCTTGAAGTCATCTTTCTATTTTATAGAGTATGGCATGGCTAACATAGGACTCCTTGACAATCTATGCATGTCTCCATTTATCTTCAGTACCTCACCAGATGGTAGCTTCATCGTCACCCTTCATCTCTGAAATCGATCTGTGCTTGATACTGGGTCAGCCAGTCCATACCCAATATCACATCATATCCATGAAAATGGAATGCACAGAGGTTAGCTGAAATCAACTTGTCTCCAAACCTAAGGTCACATCTACAGTATTTCCTTGAACTCACAATAGTCTCTATGGGTGTGGCCACATCTAATGTCACTGATAACGGACTCGTTACCAATTGTAACCTATCTACTAGGTTCTCAGAAATAAAGGATCTACTAGCACCCGAATCAATCAAAACTTGGATAGCAATGCCAAACAAAAAAAATGTACCTTCCACTGTTGGAGTGGGATTTCTCTGGGCATCTGCAGCATACGGTCGGGCCTGGTTTCTTTGTTGTGGTTGGGACTGGGGTTGTTGTCTCTACTATGGACTACTACTCTACCCACGTGTTTGCTGCAACTGCTCATGGGCGAGAGCTAGTGCTTTGGTAGGACAACTTCTAGCCAAATGCCCTCTCTAATTACGTACATAACATAAACCCTACTTCTTAGCCCTCTCCCTCTGATCATCAGTCGCACAGAGGGGTGGAGTCTGCTGGGTCTACTATCAATCATGAGTTTGAGTCTGGCTCGGAGGCTGAGGTGCTCCATACCCCTCCTGTCTGCTCGGCCTCTTATGTGAAGGTCTCGTAGCCTTCTTTAACCTAGTCCTTTTCTTAACCTTCAATGCCTGTTCAAACTCCAGGTCCCTCTCCAAGATCTGCACCCTCTCCACGTTATTTATAAAGGTCATCAACTTAAGCAATGCCAAGTTCTTTCTTATCTCCACTTTTAAACCCTCAATAAAATGATTTATCTTGGACTGTTCATCCATGACCAAAGCATGAGCAAATCTAGCCAACTCTATAAATATCTACTCATACTTTGTGACCGTCACAGTCCTCTACTTTAGGTTGACAAAGTCTGACTGCAGCTGTCTCTTTCTTGCAGTGGAAAAAAACTTATTATAAAACCTTATCTTGAATTCCTCCCAAGTCATGACTGACTGATCAATGGTGGGGTCATTCACAATCATCTCCCACCAATGGTAGGCTACCCCTACCAACTAATGCACTACCAATGCCACTCTCCTAGGCCCATATGTCCCCATAGCGTTCAGTTGCTTCTTCATCTCTATGAACCACCTATCGGCTACCGTATAATCACCCGTCCCCTCAAAAGTACTGGGACGTAGCTTATGGAACTCCACCAATAGGTTCTTTTGCTCCCTATCAAACCCAACGCGTCTATTCTGTGGTACTGCCTTTGTGGAAGTGGACCCCTGATGGACCTGAAGCTGAGCTTGTGCCAGTGGCTCTCTGGATAATTGTGGCTGCACTTGTGGTTGTATCGGTACTGATGGTTGTGGTGATGCTGATGGTTGTTGGGTCCTCATAGCCTACTCCATTGCCTTCTGCATCATCTCGGTGATGGCCTCTGGCATCAGTGTAACCACTATCGGTGCTGGTGTCACAGGAATGCCCTCATCACTATGCCCCATCTCAGCTCCATCCTTGCCCCTGGCCGTACCACTCCTTGGTCTACCTCGACGTCTCGACATAATCTACAAGTCAAAGATGTATTTTAGTATGCAATAATATAATAAATTTTTTTAAAGCAAAAAAAATTTCAGTATCCATCAATACCCTTTATTTCATCGTGCTACCGTGACTCTAGATTCAAGTCTCTAAGTTTTCGATTTGTTTCAGTGGCCTAGGGGTTTATGCTTCTAAGTCAATAGCAAAGTATTTGTTTTTGGGTACAAGAATTTGTGTGTCAATACTCAAAATAATCATACCATATATATAACACACAAGCACACAACAACCAATCAAACAATGCACGTTGGCGTAATGGAACCAAACAATTCCATTATGGCTAATATAGTTTCGTTAAATCCTAGTCTCTAAGGATGAGACAAGACCCATCATATGCGATCGTCCCATACCAGTAGAATACAATGCGTGCAAGTTCTTCCAAAGAGTCCGTTTATTTTCCATTAGAATTTTGCAAGTGTCTCGCTCCCTAAGGCTGACGCAAGACCCAAGGATACAGGATCCTCACGCTCTTGAGTCCTGACCGAAACAAGTACATTGCATACACATTATCAGTCTCTAGCTTATGCCATAAAAGCTTTTATTTATTCTTATGATCTACTGTGCCTCCCTAACGACACTTTGTCTCTAACTAGACCTATAGTCTCAATACTTGGCCAATTGATTCGTCTATCAAATCGCCAAGTTCAAACTCTATCTTACTTTTATGTTATGCTATCGCTCCCGAGTTTTTGACCTTTCCTAAATAGAGCTCAACCTGTAAGGCCACTACCGAAGTAGAACTCAACCTATAGGGCCACTGTAGTACTTTCATCCGACTGCGACCAACAACTCGAGTACGCTGACATCACCTAAATCTTTGCTAAACTTTTACCCACTTAGTAGATGGATTCTACTCATTTTATCCACTTTTCGAAAGTCAAATCCAGTAGAAATTCTCTTTTAGTAAAAATCAAATTTGGTGAAATTTTCATTTATGTGAAAAGTTCTGTTCTAATAAAATCAAATTCATTCAATGTAAATTTCAACCCAGTAATTCTACTATCTGGGTTCTGATACCAGCTTTTCAACACCTCAGCCCCCAATTCCTGCGGGTTCCCTTGCACTGCGCTTGGAGAAGGCGAGCCCACTAGACTGGAAAAGCCGCCGCAGGGTCATCTGTTGAGAGCCGAAGCGTTACTGAATTCAAATCTCACATTCTATCTCTTTCTTTCTATATCTTTCCACCTTTCAGGTAATAATAAAACCAATTTAAATAGACAAACAATTTTTTTTTAAATAAACCTCCAAGTAAATAAGATGGATAAGTTATAGTTCCAATGAAAAGGGAAACATCAAGTTCAAATTTAAACAAATTAAAAATCTCTAAAATAAATCCAAAATATTTAATCACGTGTAAAATGCTTAGACCAAAAAGAAAGAAAAGAAGCACATGCCCAGTTTGGATTTAATACAAAAAAGAAATGCACTGAAAGTAATAACAACCTCTCCAGTGAGGTCACGTCAAAAGTTGGAGTCGCCTAATGATAGTCAACTGTTACCTGAAATAGAAAAGTGGGGTGAGCTCGAGAGCACAATGAATCATACCGCGCATCACTAGCATTATTCAGACCAAAATACCAAACATACAAACACTTTCATTACATTAGGGCATTTCAAACAATTTATTGTTTTTCGTCGTAGTTAAGACCAACAAGTTTGTGGCCTCGGTGTCCCCCTCGTGGTCCAGGAGCAAATTTGGAGGTACCGCCCGAGGGTCGGTTACCTTTCGAGACCCTAGCAGGGGCCTGAGGCCCAAAGTGATACCCAGCCTGCCGCTAGTCTAGTTGAGGACACCCACGATGACACCCTAAAGCCAGTCACTGCACCAGTACGTGGTTCTTTATATCTTAATTTAATCTTCTTTTGTTTCACAAATAAGGCTTTCAATCCACACCAGCATAACATCTACGAACCTATGCAATTAAAATCATATAAATCATTCAAGCTATCTATATCTCTAGAAAGCACATACCCGGATGTTATGATATCATGACAATCATTCCAATCAATAGTCACTCAATAATAAAATTCTAGCATGCCCCTAAATGAATAATTAAAATAAGCAATCATCATGTTTAGGATTTTAAATCCAAATAATAATAGAGAGTGTAGCAATCACAACTACCTTGATTTTGGAGCTGCTCGTGCCTTTGCGCCGCTCTAGCATTCTTGATCTGAAATTGGAATCAGGTAATTAATTTATTAATTTTCAATTCCTCGTATTCATCCACAAATCCCTATTTCTACTTCAATTTCGATGGATTAAATTTTCAATACTTGAAATTCCCTTAAAATTTCCTCTAACTCTCAAATAGATATTTCCACTTCGGTGGGACAGTTCTAATTTTCTTATATTTACCTAAAGAGTCCAATCATATTTCTTTATATCAAAATCATCCATTCACATTAATAGTAACTCTATTATGAACAAAATAAGATTTCCAAATATCAAACTATACTCCTTCATAGTCCACATAAAGTTTATTCAAGTCAATATTGAGGGTTCCAAACACTAAACTCCCATATATATTTTTTTCCTCAAATAAAATTTCTAAGTTCACTTTTTCGGTTTGTACTATCGAGCTAAAATAATTCTAAGAATATGATATTCCTAAAATTCTCTTAAGGATTAAATTCTAAATATTTAGTCTTTCCAATTTTCAATTTTTTTTATCCATCTCAAAATAACTTTATATTAGACCTTAGAATCTCCAAACCAAAAATCTTTTTTATCACCGAGAAAATTATTTATATTGTATCAAGAGTTCCAAAAATCTAAGCCTACTGGAGTTCCCTAAAATTCTTTTTTTCATATTCTGGAAGTTCCAAATTTCCACATTCACAAGTCTCCATTCCAATAGAAAAAAATAGTTTAATGAATAAAAATCGTAAATGAAACCTCCAAATTTATATTTTTCAACTACTAGGAGAATTTTTTTTCACATCTATAATCTAAGAAATCCACTTCTAACTAATTTCAGTTCAAAATAAATAAATAAATCTCTATACTTCTCTGAGATTTTTTTTCGCGTGCATAGGAGAATGCAAATACGTTCTTCTTCTTCTCGCGAAACTGATGATCACAGCAGCAATGCACCATCATTGTAGCAACTCTTTATTCCCAATCCGCAGTTACTTCCTCATTCAAGTTTGTGATTCACAGCAGCAGCAACCAACCCCTTCTTCTCCACGGATCTGAACCCAACAGCTACAAATCTCGTTTTCTTCTTTCACATCCAGCAGCTGGTCGGTCTTGCAAGTAGTGGACTGCAGCAAATGGTGGACAACAAGCAGCTGGAAGACACACAATTGAAGACACACCAACACGGACTACAAGCACGTCATTCTTCTCTTCTTCGCACACGGTTGGAACGACAGCAGCAAAGTTTTTCTTCTTCAGTTCGCAGACAGCACAAACTCGTTGGCGGCTGCACAAGGTCCTTCACGAACAAGATGTAGTAGCTAGCTAGATGCAGTAGTAGCAACAAAAATAGAGGCAAATTATAATGAGGAGTAGCAATGGTGGACAACAAGCAGCTGGAAGACGCACCAGCAGCTGCAAAAACTAAATCACGCACAGCTGCAAGCTGCAACCCAAATCTACAGCTAGCAACCCAGATCCGGCGTGGTTGAGCTTGCAGTGGTGGTTTTTGATGGTGGATAGGGGTAGATTTGGCGGCTTTGAGGATGTATTGATGGCTGGTTTTGTAGATCTGGAACGTGATGGCTGGTTTTGTGTAGATCCGAACTAGATTGTGGTTGGTGGTGTGTAGATCCGGCGTTGTTTACTACAGATCCGATGCGTTACTTCAGATCCAGCATGATTTGAACCAGATCATGGCTGGTTTTGACATTGCAGATCCATTTTTCTTCAGATCTGAAACTCCTTCAGATTGTGGCTACGAACCAGCAATGACGAAGATGCAAATTGACCAAGAATTTCTATTTTTTTTTTTTTTTTGAATCTCAAATCCAAAAGGAAACTTGAATGGAAATCTTGATTTTTTTTTTGAATCCAGCTCTACAACTTGGGAAAATAACGCAAATGATCCTCTGTGACACCCCAATTTTCGGCCGAACCTCCGTTCACGTTTTACCTCACGTGTGGATCGTACCCCGTCGAAAATCGAGATGCTACCTAAAAGTTTCATTCTATCAAAATCCTTTTCTTCAAAATTCAGTTCCTAACCTTTAGTTCTCAAATCAATGTCTATAAAGATATTATGTGCAAGATAGAAAATCACAATAATTTTACCTAATAAATTATAAGCAATGCAGCGGAATACTTTTTAAAACTACTCATTTAAACCAAAATCGTTACACAAGGAAAGCCAAGGAAAGATAAAACAATCAAAGTTAAACCTTTGTAAATACATTAAAAAAATTTAGTGAAATACATAAAACTTAACCTTCAAGTCATCTATCCTGGACGACCTCCCCGCAAGGTGTCCAACTAAAGTGCAAGCCTTTTGACGTAGGTTATAGTACTCTAAGTCCATGTGTACCTGAAAGATAGAAATGGGAGTGAGCTCGAAAGCTCAATGGATCGATCCTACACATCACGTGCATTATACAGACCCGATTCAAAACATTACAAATACTTTCAAACATTAGGCGTTCAAACATTCATTTGTTTTAGTTGAAGTCTAAGACCAGAAGAGGGTTGAGATGCCTCTCGGTATTCCCTGTGATCCAATCAAATCTCAGAAGGTTCCAATGACCATCTAAAATCAATCGACACTCACATCACAGCCTAAGAAAGTGTACTTATCACGACTCATACCGTTTCTCAAAGACTTCGAGCTATCACAGTCAGCTTTGGGTGGGAATACATACGATCCGCCTTGTAGCTCGACAATCTCAAGCAGTGACATATAGGAGATGCCACCTCGATCCGCTTCAGACTCGTCAATCGTATCGGTACGTGGATTCTTAATAAATCATCGTCTTATTTTAGTTTTTCAAACAATTTCAATGATGCCAACCATTACGCATATCATGGAAAATAAATCAAATAATGCAGGCTATTCACATGAGTAAATAATGGAATCTAAATGCATGATTTCCTATTAACGCGTGCTATAGAGGAACGAATTACAATTAAAATAAATCATCACACCATCATCCAAGCAAGCCAAACAAGTCAATCAGTTTTATAACAAAATTCTAATAATCCTAGAACTATTCAACCAAATGTTTTGAGTCTTAAATCCATATAAGACATATGAGCAAGGAAGTCATACCCACCTGATTTCGCCGATCTTTAGGGCTCCTTTCTTTCCTTCGATAACTCCATGTTATAAAATGTACAAACCTGAAATTTATCACGTAATCCTTTATTCTCAATTTAAGTGATTTCCATTTTTAATTAGGAAGTCTAAATATCGGTTTTCACTAATTTAGGATTATTCTAAATTTCTAAAATTCTGTATATTCTAATTGATATAGCTTCTTAGTCCTTTGAATCTCCTTAATTTGAATTTAAAACTTTAATAATTTACTCGTAAGCTTGTTCATAAATTAGATCTCTAATAACTGCATCTTCCTAAATTCAAATACTTTATCAATCTAATTACGAACAAAATAAGACTTCTAATTATTATATCACTAGTTTCAGGGCCTAAAACTTTCTTCTTTTCTTATAAAAGATTTTAAATTCCTAAAGTTTATTTTTTTCATATTTTTAACTAATTTATTCTTTTTAAGTTTTAAACTTCTAATATTAAAGAAAATTATTTTTTCAATCCTAATTCAAAAGATTAATTGATTTAATTCCATTAAATCAATTAACCCTCATGTTCAATAATTTATAATTAATCCCCTCCTGAATTTATTTAATTTGAATCATTGAATAAATTTTCTAAATTACTTTTGTACTTGTTATAATTAGTTTTAATTTGTATCTAGTTTCTAATTTTTAATTTTATTTTGTTGTCCTATCGAAAATCATGAAAATAATCTCCTATTATCAAAATTTTAAAATCTAAAATTTACCTCGTGTTGTCTCCTTCGCGCTACATTACGTCAGTCCTCGCGTGCACCCACGAGTCACTTCTTCTACTACTCTTTCCTCCATCTCAGCTCAAACCGAATTTCTTTACGCTATCAACCTCATGACCCGCCATCACGAAAAATCAATGTCAAACATAACCAATTACATTCCAACATCGTATGCACTTCATTTCATCACCTTTCTATCTTAATCTGTATATTCATCTCATAACCCAAATCGCTACTCATGGTCCACAAAATGCTTCAGTAGCTTATCTGCCAAAATCTTCATCACGGATCCAAGGCAGCAACACCAAATTTTTTTCTAGTTTTCCATTTGTGGTTCACGGTCATCACACATGCACACATATCATGGTCTTCTTCTTTGTGCAGGAAACGGACAGCAAAACAGCACCATCCATGATTCATGCCAACTGTTTCATGTTTTTCATCATCACCACCCTCTCTATTCTTGCTCGTCCTGCAGCAGCTGCAACAACCCCCATATCCAGGAAATCAAACCAGAAAATTACTTTCCTAGTTCTTGATTCACCACACCCCTAACCGAAACCATAAACTCTGTTTTTGTTTTTTTTTTTTTCTGTTCTTCATTCATCATCTTCACGGTTGATTAGCAGCAGACCAATCCAACAAATTCTGCTCCAATCATGTTCTTCGTTTTACCTTTTAGTCCGCCCAATTGAAACCGCAAGCTGTTGTTCTCTGTTTTCAGTAGCAGCGGCTCCCCTGTTCATACTGTCTTCTTCTTCTCTATTCGCGATTTACACTAGCAGCACAGCTGCTTCATCTTCATTCTGTAGCAACGACCACGGTTCACGCAGCAGGACACAGCCCCATCTCCCTCTGTTCGTTGTCCACAGCAGCACGGCTTCTCCATTACGTGCTACGACAGCTCGGTCCCTCGCCATTATTCCGCAGCAGAGACAGTGGCAGCACACTACAACAGAACTTCACTGTTCTATTTCCTTGCTCTTTTTTTCTCTTCCTCGCTTCATCATCATCCTTCTCATTTGGTGACAACAACAGCAGTAGCAACGCAGTAGCAGCAGAGTATCGTTGCTCTGCTTCCTGCTCCTTCTCGGTTCTATTCTTCGTGCTTCCTCTTCGTTCTTACCTCCTCTTTGTTATTACCTCCTCAGCCAACGACATGAACGACAGTAGCTATCATAAGATAGAACACTGTTGCTCTAGTTCTTCTTCTTCTTCCACTCCCCTGCATGATTTTTTCTTCGCTGCCTCATCTCCTATCCAGACAATTCGAAATTTCATTCTTGCAACGCACCGCCAAATCTCTTCCCTGATCTTTCCAGATCAGTCTTCTCGCCGACCAAACCAATCTTCTTCAACACACCTCTTCCACTCGGTTGTAAATATGATTGCATGCATTTTATTTTATTTTTTTATTAACTTTGATCCCCAAAAATTCAAATCATTACTTATTATACATTCATATCTATTAATTGTTTAATCCTTATCATAATTTATAACTTTATAGGATTTTGATTTTTTTTCCACTCATTTTATTGCCATAAAAACTATGTGTTATAACTATTATATGTTACTAATGATATGTATTAATCAATTACAACTATTTCATTGCCATAAATAAAATAAGTTTATATGTGTTAAATTATTTATTTTTTATAATAATTAAACTAATCATTTATTTTACTTCTGTTCGCGACGTAACGTGTTGGTAACATTCTAGAGTGTTACAATCTACCTCCCTTAAAAAAAAATTTCGTCCTCGAAATTTGTTTCGGGTTAACTTATGTTGACAATCCGTCCATGTTTCTCAAAACTCGTCATGCTTCAGCTGTGCTACTCTGATCCTGCATAGAGCATCCTTTCATGTTCTACCAGATCTTATATCTCAGATTCTTAAATACAACTAGGATATTTATCACCCCTCATTAGATTCATCGTCTTGCAATGCTACCGAGTGTGATTTCATTTCTTCTCTGAAAACATCCTCTATAGAGCAGTTAAAAGTTCTTCGAGTCTTTCACAAAGCTAAGCTAACTATCGTGGCCACCATTTCTTAACTTTGGACATCACCTTTTCAATTGTCACTGATGATCTTGGAATAATGTGCGTCCTATTTCTAGTGGACAATTTTTTTTTTTTATATATATAGCCTTCTTTCTAAATTAGTGCTGAGAAGAACTATCAGTTTGCAATCGTTGACCTAGTTCAATGCTAACATTGTGATATCCAACTCAGGTATCACACATACCATTTATGACCTCTCCATCCAAGAATTGTCGAAGCTTACCCATAATCTAGTGTATGCTCTCTCGTGGAATGAACTTGAACCGTTCAGACAATTCCATTTCCTTCCTCTTGTAGTCTCATAGTTTTCGTGATGAGCCACCATAGCTTTTTGGAGTAAGGTTCTAGCACAAATGGCTCGATAGATACTGGTCTAATTATCTTATTCTATCATTTCAGTCTTAGGTGATTGTGTTCTGACAGATGCCCTATATCGAGAGATCAACAGTCATTATCTAGAATCAACTACTGCAGTAATAGAGAGTAGGTCATACAGACCAGAAATACCATGTGAAACGTCTATTCCGAGAATGATGGTAGGAGCTTTGGAGATCCAAGCATTAGAAGAAGATTGTTCTACTGACAATAAAGAATTTAAGCCACCAAGTTCGACATTGATTTTCAGGAGAACATTTGTTAAGTATTGATCATTGACTCTGATGGGGACGATGCATTGAGTCACAATACCAAAATCAACTAGACTTTTCTTCATCCCTCGACTGTATATAGTAGATGTTTTCCTCTCTAGTATAAGAAAAAAGATGAACTTGAATGTTTCAGGAAGTTTGGCTTGTATCTGTTCAAACATCTACTCAACTCGGATAGAGGAAGAAATTTTTCTAGCCTGAGGATTTACTTAGAATATACCCAATGGTTAATTTACAAGAATTTCCTTCTACTCTCCCTATTTGATAAGATCTCGAACAAGATTACGTATGTCACAATGAACGAAAAATGTACAATGGCTAGTGTTCTATTTTGTTGGTTGCACTTACTTAGTCACACCTGTGGTGTTACTGTTAGCTACATGGTTTTCACTATTTGCACCCAATACCGAGAGTGATCTCTAATCTGCTCCCTCGGAGACCTTCGCTATTTTTTTTTCTACTATCAATCCTTTGGTCTGGCTTGTTTCTACTCTCGCCCATGCACGCTCAACTGCGGAGTTCTGATGGGACCCGATGCATTAGTGCTGGTATGATCGCACCCATTATTTCCTTGTTCTAATTTATCAATAGGCAACTAACACAATCTAAATTCCTTGGTTAGTATCTTTTCCCTCACCTTTCATTTGTCTTGGCTTATTCTACCAGAATAGTTGCTCTGTTACCGATGTTGCTTCTTTTCAGGCCTCCATCAATCTACTCTGACGGTGCCCTCTTATGCTTGACTTTTCTGTTTGTTCTTATTCTAACTCATTTTCACGCATCTTCCCCCAGTAATATGTCGGTCCCACCAATTTGGTATGTCGTTAACTTCATCCTTCTAGGTCCAATTACTCCCATAGCCTTTAGATGCTGATTCATTTCGATGGGCCACCTTTCTATTGAAAAGTGATCAGTCATGCCAAAAAATGTACCTAAGTTTCAATTTCTAGAATTCATTTAATAATTCCCACCGTTCCTTGTTATAAATGACTAATCTAGTTTTTGGCATCGTATCTGTAAGCTTATCTATCAGATGAGTTCGAGATTGTAGTTGCATCTGAGGCACTAATTGCGCTAATGACTGTACTGGTGTCAGAGTAGACGTCAACAGATGTGGTAACGCCAATGACCGTAGAATTTACACTACTTGTTCCACAAATCCTGGAAAAATTTCCAATTTTACTTTCTAAGGAATCTCTGTTGTCAATTCCCAGATCACTAAAGTCTCTCGGGTCATTGCCACCCTCGACGTGCTCTCACCACCCAGTACAGGTTCTTCTTTCACTTCCTGATATTAACTACCAGTCAAGAATTTAACTCGGCAACTCATGATCTATTCTTGTTAAGGTGAAGAATAACATTTATTTTATATGTATACATCTATATATAGTTATCTTCTGTTCTATTCTGGTACCGTGGCCCATCTTCTTGACCACCACTTCCTATATGCCTATGCCATCTCACGTTTCTCGTGCTAGGGTGACTCTAGGTTCTTAGTCTCTAAATTCTCGATTGTCTCAGTTGTCTAGGGGTTTATGCTTCTAAGTCGACAGTATTTCGTCTGTTTCTAGGTACAGGAGTTTGGGTTATAATACTTAAATAATCAAATTACATACATAACAGACAATCATTCAACACTCAAGAAAACAACACACGCTAGCATAATGCAATCCCGAAGCTTCCATCTGTGCTTCCAGGTCCGTGTGCCCCATCCCACACTCGCCCTTCTACACAGACTTTCGCCCAGAATTACATTACACTCAAAAAATGGCACAAGTGTCTCAATATCCCTGACTGCACTATCCCACCATTCTTAACTGGGCCCTTGGCTAAAAATAATGCGACAGTGCAACCACAGACGTTTCTAAGGCTGACGCAAGACCCACCATACTGTACTGTCCCATCCCAGTACAATATAGTGCGTACGAGTCCAGTCAAAGAAATCAATCACTCACCAAACATGGTCTGTCATTCTCCGAATTCAGGATTCCTCCGTACCCCCAAATCCCTATGCACCCCATCCTACATAGAGACCAGAGATACAGGCTCCTCCCAAACTTGGGTCCTGACCAGACAAGTGTGCGTTCAAACACGTTATCAGTCTCTAACCTATGTCCTAAAAGCTTTTAATTTAATTCTGATCCACTGTGCCTTCAAGACAACACTCGGTCTCTATCTAGACCTATGATCATGGTGTTCATCTACATTGCATTTCTTGTGATGCTATAGTTCCCGAATCAGACTCGTTCCCGAATAGGATTCAATCTTGAAAGACATCTTCCTGAAGTTGGATCCAACCATCAGGAACAGTGCACCTTCCAAGACTGGCACCAACCCTCAAGAACAGCTCTATAAGGCCCACCCATCGGGGCGCTCTTTCCAAAGAAAGCACCAACCATATGAGTGCCACTATAAAGATATACCATCAGGGGTACTTTTTCCAAGAAAGGTCACTAACCTTCAGGGATACCCTTCTCAAGAAGAGGTCACTGTCGGGAACACCCTTCAGTATTCAAGTCACATCTGTAACCAG
The DNA here is from genome assembly GCA_030144865.1 of Tinospora cordifolia. Classification (NCBI taxonomy): domain Eukaryota; kingdom Viridiplantae; phylum Streptophyta; class Magnoliopsida; order Ranunculales; family Menispermaceae; genus Tinospora; species Tinospora cordifolia. Next base: position 2,855 of record JAJIYU010008195.1, on the reverse strand, counting down.
TGACTCAAGTACTCTAGCATCACTTCACCCTTACCTAGATCTCTACCCATGCTGCCCTATCTCAAAATCGTATCCAAGAAAATTCATTTTTCGATGAAATCAAATATGATAAAATTCATTTTCAGTGAAAATCAGATTTAGTGAAATCTCCATTTCAGTGAAAATCATATCTGGTGAACTCAAATCTAGCCCAGTGTATCATAATACTGAACTCTGATACCATAATTGTAACACCCCAATTTTCTGCCAGACCTCCGTTCACGTTTTACCTCACGTGTGGATCGTCGCCCGTCGAAAATCGAGATGCTACCTAAAAGTTTCATTCTATCAAAATCCTTTTCTTCAAAATTCAGTTCATAACCTTTAGTTCTAAAATCAATGTCCATAAAGATATTCTGTGCAAGATAGAAAATTACAATAATTTTACCTAATAAATCATAAGCAATGCAACGGAATACTTTTTAAAACTACTCATTTAAACCAAAATCGTTACACAAGGAAAGCCAAGGAAAGATAAAACAATCGAAGTTAAACCAATGTAAATACATTAAAACAATTTAGTGAAATACATAAAACTTAACCTTCAAGTCACCTATCTCGGACGACCTCCCCGTGAGGTGTTCAACTAAAGTGCGAGCCTTCTGACATAGGTTACAGTACTCTAAGTCTATGTGTAACTGAAAGATAGAAATGGGAGTGAGCTTGAAAGCTCAGTGGATCGATCCTACACATCACGTGCATTATACAGACCCGATTCAAAACATTACAAATAATTTCAAACATTAGGCGTTTAAACATTCATTTGTTTTAGTTGAATTCTAAGACTAGAAGAGGGTTGAGATGCCTCTCGATATTCCCTGTGATCCAATCAAATCTCAGAAGGTTCCAATGCTCATCTAAAATCAATCGACACTCACCTCACAGCCTAAGACAGTGTACTTATCGCGACTCATACCATCTCTCAAAGACTTCGAGCTGTCAAAATTAGCTCCGGGTGGGAATACCTACGATCCGCCTTGTAGCTCGACAATCTCAAGCGGTGACATATAGGAGATGCCACCTCGATCTGCTTCAGGCTCGTCAATCGTACCGGTACGTGGATTCTTAATAAATCATCGTCTTATTTTAGTTTTTCAAACAATTTCAACCATGCCAACCATCACGCATATCATGAAAAATAAATCAAATAATGCAGGCTATTCACATGAGTAAATAATGGAATCTAAATGCATGATTTCCTATTAACGCATGCTATAGATGAACGAAGTACAATTTAAATAAATCATCACACCATCATCCAAGCAGGCCAAACAAGTCAATCAGTTTTATACAAAATTCTAATAATCCTAGAACTATTCAACCAAATGCTTTGAATCTTAAATCCATATAAGATATATGAGCAAGGAAGTCATTCCGCCGATCTTTAGGGCTCCTTGCTTTCCTTCGATAACTCCATTTTATAAAATATACAAACCTGAAATTTATCACGTAATCCTTTATTCTCAATTTAAGTGATTTCTATTTTTAATTAGGAAGTCTAAATATCAGTTTTCACTAATTTAGGATTATTCTAAATTTCTAAAATTCTGTATATTCTAATTGATATAGCTTCTTAGTCCTTTGAATCTCCTTAATTTGAATTTAAAACTTTAATAATTTACTCGTAAGCTTGTTCATAAATTAGATCTCTAATAACTGCATATTCGTAAATTCAAATACTTTATCAATCTAATTACGAACAAAATAAGACTTCTAATTATTATATCACTAGTTTCAGGGCCTAAAACTTTATTCTTTTCTTATAAAAGATCTTAAATTCCTAAAGTTTATTTTTTTCATATTTTTAACTAATTTATTCTTTTTTAAGTTTTAAACTTCTAATATTAAAGAAAATTATTTTTCCAATCCTAATTCAAAAGATTAATTGATTTAATTCCATTAAATCAATTAACCCTCATGTTCAATAAATTATAATTAATCTCCTATTGAATTTATTTAATTTGAATCATTGAATAAATTTTTTAAATTATTTTTGTACTTGTTATAATTAGCTTTAATTTGTATCGAGTTTCTAATTTCTAATTTCATTTTGTTGTCCTATTGAAAATCATGAAAATAATCTCCTATTATAAAAATTTTAAAATCTAAAATTTACCTTGTGTTGTCTCCTTCGCGCTACATTACGTCGGTCCTCGTGTGCACCCACGAAATTCTTCTTCTATTACTCTTTCGTCCATCTCAGCTCAAACCGAATTCTTTAAGCTATCAACCTCATGACCCGCCATCACGAAAAATCAATGTCAAACATAACCAATTACATTCTAGCAACATCATCTGCACTTCATTTCATCACCTTTCCATCTTAATCTGTATATTCATCTCATAACCCAAATCGCTACTCATGGTCCACAAAATGCTTCAGCAGCTTATCTGCCAAAATCTTCATCACGGATCCAAGGCAGCAACACCAAATTTTTTTCTAGTTTTCCATTTGTGGTTCACGGTCATCACACATGCACACACATCACGGTCTTATTCTTTGTGCAGGAAACGGACAGCAAAATAGCACCATTCATGATTCATACCAGCTGTTTCATGTTTTTCATCATCACCACCCTCTCTATTCTTGCTCGTCCTGCAGCAGCTGCAACAACCCCCATATCCAGGAAATCAAACCAGAAAATTACTTTCCTAGTTCTTGATTCACCACACCCCTAACCGAAACCATAAACTCTGTTTTTGTTTTTTTTTTTTTCTGTTCTTCATTCATCATCTTCACGGTTGATTAGCAGCAGACCAATCCAACAAATTCTGCTCCAATCATGTTCTTCGTTTTACCTTTTAGTCCGCCCAAT
>JAJIYU010008194.1:0-18302 GCA_030144865.1 Tinospora cordifolia | reverse complement strand
AAAAGCCAGCTTAGTTGCGTTCTCCAATCCACAATCTTTGTAAGTACTTCTTCTTCTTCTTCTTCTTCTTCTTCTTCTTCTTCTTCTTCTTCTTCTTCTTCTTCTTCTTCTACCAATTTATGGTTTTTGGCAAATTGGATTGAAGAACAATTATAATTTCTGCATAACAGTGCAAAAATAATCGATTTTGTACTGTTAAATTACCTTCTTCAGCTCAGAAATTGAAAACATGGTATGGCTGAAAATGATATGATATTATGCAACAACAATTTTACATACTTGTGAGGCTTGAAGAAAAATTTAGGATTAAGGGTTATGTAATGCAACCTAGTTGCAAAATGAAAAACTGGAGTCTAAGGAGAACACCTAGGTGACAAAGGAAAAAATAAAAAAGGGTTCATGACGAATCATCACATAAAGTTAGTAGTATTTGAACTATTGTTTGGTCGGAGAGGTGTAGATTAGAGGTTGGAAGAGAAATTTTAAAATTTAAATAAGAGTTAAAATTATTATTCATAAGAATATTTTAATTTTTTATTGTGATAATCAATTAAGGTATCTGCTAAGGATCTTTTGTTTAATGGAAAATTATAAGGGGAAGAAGGTTGAACTTTTTATAAATTTTGTATATCTAGAAATGACTTATGATATTCTACCTAGTTGTTTGATATTGTTGGTGTTTTAAAGGAAAGTTGAGTTTGTAGCAACGACAAATGTATGTATTTTGTATTGCTTGGGGAAAACCTTTTTTTAAGGATAGGCAAGGCTTTTTTTCATGTTTGTTGGCAAGGTGCAGCATAGTTTTATCCCAAACAGTAGGAGAATCAGCACAATTTTGTGTTGCTGCAATGAAATTGCCAGCCTTTTGTCTTATGTTTGTTATATTTGTAATAAATGGAAAGACAAAGAAAACCATTTTTTTCTGAATATGTCAAACACTCGTAAATACTTCCAAAAGTGTAGACTTTAAACATCTATAATAGGAGCTTTTTAAGAAGAAGCAAATGGCTACATGCAAGTAAGTTTTACACAATTATATATATAAGATTCTAGTTGACTTATACATTGGGATGATAGAACACGCTGAAAAATTATACCCAAAGTTTGTAAATATAAGCTAGTGGTTATGCAAACAAATTCGGAAGGTTAGTCTTTTTGAATTGTGAAAATTTGTCTCATTTTCTACCGTTAAGTGTCGTACATTAAATTATTATCTAACCATTATGTCATTATGTTTTCAGGGTCTTTATTACTATTTCTACCAAGTTTTTAGAAACAAAGTAGAGGCTATTGTAGTTGTTCAAAGAAAGAAAGGACTTGGCGATGGTACCATTGGTATGCTTTCTTAGCTTGTTCTTGATTTCAACGGATGTCGTTCTTCTTGGAATGGGATTGTTTGTAGTTGTAGCAATGTTGTCGGTGTTGTTGTTGATGGTCTTAGCTTATCTGCTGATGGTGATTTAAGTGTTTTTGCTAACTTAACTATGCTCTTGAAGCTATCAATAGCTAACAATTTCATTGCTAGTGTAATCCCTAGCAACATTTATGTTGTTGATTCATTTTTCCTTTTTTTTTTCCCTACAGGCAAAACGAGGGCACATGATGTTATACTAAATGCCAATCAATTTCCTCTACTTAATATTGGTATAGAAAAAGCCACTAGATTTGTCTGGCCCATCATTGGTAGAAGTGATTTGATTTTCTTTGAGGTATATGTACTATTTTAATTTTAGTTCAAACCCTGTGCATAAAATCTTGGTTTTATTCCTATGTCTTCAATTTTTAAGATTCTTGAAGGGAGGTCTTCAAATCCCATGAAAGCATTTAAGAAAAGACACTCTATGAGAGGAAATTGAAGTAAATCTTCTTGAATTCCTTTTACCTTTAGTGTTTCACATGAGAGAATATCATAATAAAATTCATTATTCATAAGGGCAAAAGCTATTCATGCTTAGAGCTTTTCTTAATCTAATATTTATGAAATTGTTTGTATGACTTGATCCAATTAGACCCATCCAAAACAAAACTGGTTTGTAGCGTCATTTAGGCTATGTTTGGTTCATGAGTTGTGTTTACAGCGTTCTCTATGATCCATTTGGTTTATGATTTGAATGTAATTTTTTGTATCCAAACCCTAAAGCATGACCAAACGTGTTTGGTTCAAGGGAACAACGCTTTTAGTGTTGTTGTGACTTGGTAAGAAAATGAATTTTTTTTGGCTCATTATAATTTAATTCAAATTCACATGGTGTAAAATATATTTTTTGTGTGTTTTTTTTTTATTTAGTCCAACAATTTAGCTCAAATTCACTTAGGTAGTCGAGGTTTAAGAGATCCTACTATGAATGAAATTGAGCAAATGTCATTGTCTGCACTACACATTGTTCATGCAAATCACTTGGTACGAGAGCCTACCACAAGGGCGACATCATCCACATTTCACGAGAGCCCATTTACACCTTTGCCCTCTTTTGATGCATTATTTGATTATCCATATTCGAGCTTATACCAAGTTCATTTCGAGTTACATGCCCCATCACCTTTTGGAGTTAATGAATTTGAGCCATCAAATTTTGGGTTTCAAGAGGAGCATGTGTGAGATGAAGAGATAGTGCCAAGTGAAGATCACATTCAATAAGAAAATATAATAAGAAGAGGTAGAAGAGGGCATAGGAGAGGACGTGGCCGAGGTCTAGAGATTGCACCTATGGTAGCAAATATTGAAGAGACATGTGACGATAACTAAGATGTTGTTCGTCCTTTTACAATAGGGATCACTTACGCCACTACAAATGACGTCATTGGGCTTTGTGCGGCACTGAATAATGTCTTTTTCATGTAGTTTGGGTTGAGTGTTAAGTACAGTTGTCATTTGATAGAAAATTTCATGTTCTATTTTGAAGTATTTTTGAACTCTAATCGTAATTTGTATTGGAAGAGTTAAAAGAATTGTTGTATTAAGACATCATTGTACTAACATAAGTTATTTTTACATGAAGAGAAGTTTGGAAATGTTGACACATATGGCATTGCTATTGGTGTATAATCATTTTTTTTCAAGAGTGAATAATGGTTTAATACGTGCAGTTCTAACTATTTCTATGCTTTCTTTAATTCTTTATTTTTGGATATTAAATACTTTTTTATCGTGCAAAAGAATAACAAGGAATATGCCAATGCCAACCTTTGTATAGGATAATTGGTTCGTTACTTTGTGGTGAGAAATCTCAACAATGGATTCATTATTTCCACATGAATATGCGAACTGATACACTTATGAGATATTATGAATTACAATGCAAGTAGTTGAACAGTGACTTTCTACTGATTCATTAAGGAGAATTGCTTCTTTCCTTCAACTTTTTGCAATTAAGAAAGTAAACTTGTTTGGTTTTTTTGTAAGTTTAATAGAAAACTAGAAAATGAAGTGAGAAAGACAAATTATGATCTGGGGATCAAAAAATTATTTTGTCACTTCCGAGAGTTTAAGGGAGGCAATTAAAACGCGTTGGAACTGGTTTCACAGAAAAACTCATTTTGGTTTGCCCACGGTGAACGAAAACAGGTTTACATTATACTAGTTTTAACAAAAAAAAAAACTAGAAAAAGAAGTAACAGAGGCAAATTTTGATCCGGGGGTCAAAAAATTATTCCGTCACTTCTAGGAGTTCGGGGGAGGCAATTAGAACGCATTGAAACTGGTTTCGTAGAAAATCTCATCTTGGCTTGCCCATGGTGAACGAAAACAAGTTTGAATTCCACTAGTTTTAATAAAAAAAACTAGAAAAAGAAGTGACATAAACAAATTTTGATCTAGGGGTCGAAAAATTATTCCGTCACTTTTGGAGTTCAGGGAAGGCAATTAGAACGTGTTGGAACCAGTTTCGTAGAAAAACTCATCTCGGCTTGCCCATGGTGAACGAAAACAGGTTTGCATTCCACTAGTTTTAATAAAAAAACTACAAAAAAGAAGTGATATACACAAATTTTGATCCGGGGGTTGAAAAATTATTCCGTGACTTTCGAGAGTTCAGGGGAGGCAATTAGAACACTCTAGAACTGGTTTTGCAAAAAAACTCATCTCGACTTGCCCATGGTGAACGAAAACAAGTTTGCATTCCACTTGTTTTAATTAAAAATTAGAAAAAGAAGTGACATAGACAAATTTTGATCTGGGGGTCAAAAAATTATTCTGTCACTTCCGAGAGTTCGGGGGAGGCAATTAGTTAGCATTGGAACTGGTTTCGCAGAAAAACTCATCTCGGCTTGCCCATGGTGAACGAAAACAAATTTGCATTCCACTAGTTTTGATAAAAAAAACTAGAAAAATTTTGATGCGGGGGTTGAAAAATTATTCCATCGCTTTCGAGAGTTCGGGGGAGGCAATTAGAACGTGTTAGAATAGGTTTCATAGAAAAGCTCATTTCGGCTTGCCCACGGTGAATGAAAATAGGTTTGCATTCCACTAATTTTATTAAAAGACTAGAAAAAGAAGTGAGATAGGAAAATTTTGATCCGAGGGTCGAAAAATTATTCCGTCGCTTCCTGGAGTTTGGGGAAGGCAATTAAACACGCTGTAACTAGTTTCATAGAAAAACTCATCCGGGTTTGCCCACGGTGAATGAAAACAAGTTTGCATTTCACTAATTTTAATAGAAAACGATAAAAGGAAGTGATATGGGCAAATTATATGTAATTATAATTCTAACGTTATATATATATATATATATGTAAACCGAATTTTATAAATTGATTTATAAAACTTATAATCAATTCATATGTTATTCATTAATTTACAATCGGTTCATGTTCTATATGTTAACTTATAATCAATTCAAATTATATATATATATATATATATAAAATAACAATCAGATCTAGGTTTACCAATTTCTATCTATCTAACCCATATATTTCTTATGTATTTAATCCAATATATATATATATATTACGTAATATATACTATGTTATATGTTAATTGTTTTTTTTTGTTACTTATATATTGCTTATATATATGCATATTATCAATATTTATAAATCGGATTTCTCATATTACAACTAAATTAACTATATATACATATTTTCAATCCATAATTTCAATATATATATATATATATATATATGTATTTTTTTTCCAACGCATTCCTAAAGAATGTAAAGAAAAAGAGAATAAATTGTACCTTTGATCGTCAATTCGCTCTTCAAATACACTTTGAGAACTCCGTTAATGGCTTCTAGATTTATTCTTCTTTGGCGGCTCTAGGTTGTAAAAAAGTTTAAAATGCTTTTAAAATAGAAGGCATTAGGGTTTATATAGATAATTATACGTAGTCTCTCAGTTGTATTAGAATACCTAGTTTCCAATTGTTTTAGAATACGTACACATAGTCTCCTAGTTGTATTATAATACCAGTTCCTAGTTGTATTAGAATACATACAACGTAGTCTTCCAGTTGTATTAGAATACGTACCACGTAGTCTCTGAGTTGAATTAGAATGCGTACCACATAGTCTCCCAATTATAGTAGAATACATAATTAATTAATTTTTTTTTCAATTATTACACGATTGTTCTATTCAATTTGTGGTTGTTTTATGCCACTAGCTGTAGTTCGTGGCTATTCTATGCTATTAGTGTCTTGCGGCTCACACATTCCCCTACCATAGTGTTGCTACTTGCTGTCGTATTGCATTTTTTCTTGTGTATTGTTGTTACTGCATCCTGTTGTTTGTATGTTGGTGCTTTGTCTTCATCTATTTAGTCGACAAATTCAAGATGGCTTCTTCTTACCATCTTGAGTTTGAGGGAGAGATGTTACTATATATACATAAAATATCATAATATATTATATATTACTATGTATACATATATATAATATTATAATCTATTATACTATATATAAGATATTATAATATAATATATATTCACAATATCTTATATAAATACGTTTGTATTTTACATTTTTATGTTTTGTCGTTTCCAATTACGCATAAGTTACTATCTACATTCTTAGAAGTTCATGTATGTATATATCATTGTAATTTAATCAATAAATTCAATTCTGTTATCATACATAATAAGAAAAATGACATAACATATAAATAAAATTTTATTTTAAAAAGGATTTGAGGAATAAAATTGTTTCAAAAACATTTATTGCAAATATAGTAAGTTTTAAGAAAACCCTAAATACAATTCTTTTTGAAATTTCACTTGCGTCACTTTAGTCAATATTTCCTTTTCTTCAAATTTAATCGATCTCTTATCTGTGCTCATGCATATAGATCATGTCAATTAACATAAAAAATTCATAGAATTTCTTAAACATGAAATGATTTAACTAATAGTTATTCAATAATAGTCTAAGGCTCAATGACCAATCAAACGCCAAAATAACTAAGAATTTCAATAATAAATAAGTGCATATGATAGGCCAAACACACACACACACATATATAATCAGTGTCTCCAATCATCCTCATATGACAATGGCAAAGAAATATACCTTTGTATCAAAACTCCCTAATTATTGACAAGAAAAGAAAAAAGAGTTAGCTTAAAGAGCCGGTAGATCCATCATAGCCCTTAAACTAACATTATACAAACATCAAAGGACACACAGATAAAAACTATCAACAATTAATCGTTTCAATCAACTAGTTTATTTAAATCAAAAAATCTCTTTGGTAGGGAGGACATTCCTAGATAGCTCTTCTATCATCAAATTAACACAACATGCATCTCATTTTATAGTCTCACATCATAATTCCATTAGCCAAAACATTAGCTCATTTTTCCAAGTAAAGGTTGCATTTTCAACCAATTTATAAAGGGTACCTTTGAGGCCACCCGATCTATGTGTCAAGGCATCACCATTTAGGGTCCACTGACAATATTCAAGGTAGGTCAATGTATGTAATACCCTAAAAAACACTCAAATTTTTAAGAATAAAAATATACAAAATTATAAATGAGTTTATTAAAGTGCAAAACACATTAAAATACCTAGTGGTAAAATGATGATTTTGTCACTTAGGGATAAAATAGACAATTCACATGAAAAGTAAACTATAGACCAACACAGTGTGAAACAATGAATGATTGTAAGTACAAGAGGTTGTTTAAATCTATCGGGGGCAAAATAGTAATTTTGCCATTAGAGGGCAAAATAGTAATTTTGTCACTAGCAGGAAAAATAGTCATTTCACCTAAGATCATATGCATGTACCATTAAGTATCATCATAGGTGTCCCTAATCCATACTTGACTTCGGCCATTTATTTGACTTTGAGATTAATACTGCTATCACGATGGTGGTCGCAACGAGACGGAACTGAGTGTCATAAATGACCTCATTCCCTAGTTAGGTTCTTGAATAGATAACCGACCTCAGTGTGTTATCTCTGGATAATATTTCAGACCACAGAGGGACATCGAAGAGATTCCTTTCATTCTTAATGACAACTCAAAACAACATGATGTTTAAAACACATAATGCTTGGAATGTATGACATGTGTGTTTATTTTGTTGATACAATGATTTGAATATTTGGTTCTATCTACTAGGCTCTTTGAGCTCACCCCACTTTTAACTTTTAAAGTCACTAGTAGCGTGGAACAGTTGAAGACATTATCACAATCGAGGTTTAATGCCAGTAATTGTTTCAGCCTAGTGGGGCATAGTAGCCCTATAGAGTCATTAATATTTATATTTTGTTCGCTGAGTAATAAGAGGTTATAGGGGCCAAACAATATTTACTTTTATGAATGTAACGAGATGATTCCCATTGATGAATAAATTTGACACTTGACCTCTATGTTATCAACCTCAATTGATATGTGGTTATTATATTTGTTGACCATATCTTTGTGTGAGATTGTGATGCGGGTACTAGAAAGAGTATTAGTAATGCCCCGTTCCCCGAGTGACCTGATGAGTCCTCAATGTATAGAAAAAAGATGGTTGATGAACCACTGTAATTAATATTGTATTAATTGAATTGATTGTATTTAATGATGAACAAGGGTAATATCGACATTGTACTCTCAGAGATGGTCATCGGTAGGCAAAGTGTTACATTGTCCTAATAAATGAGTTATTATCGTAACTTATTTGTTTTGGTAATATCCAGTCCCATATTCTCATATAGTCTGTACCATCAACATAATAATCTTATGCATCATCTCAAAATTATCATTGAGTATACATATCGTAAACAAACATTACTCTATTCTTGAGTGTGAATAATTTAGTTTTCAAAATATGCATGAAATATGAGCATGCTCAACACATTAATAGCTCTCAACATAATTTAAACAACCAAAACATTGATTTTGCACAATTATGTCCCTCAAGATCAATAACAATCATGTGTACAAGTTTATCAATCTAAAATTCATCTAATGTAGGTTTAAAGATAGAATGTTATTTGACCGGTTGCCAAATCTAAGAATGCTCCCATGATCTTTAGAAACTCTATGTGATATGAGGTTAACCTATCAAACATTTAATTTTTATTAGTTTCTTGTCCAAAATAATTCAAATTCCAACCCTCACCCATTAAGACTCAATGACTCACCGAGTTACAGTTGATCCCTAATTTAGGTCACACAAATTGAGATTCATCCTTGTCTATAGTTTAAGATTTAAAGCACATTCAAAGTGTTATTTGTCAGTCCTTATGGTAGAAATTTTGTGGTCAAGTTCTTTTCCAAATTCTTATGTTTCCTTAATCGTGTCACCTTAACGTGTATCATAAGGAATGTTTGTGCCCTTTTTCTTCTATATCATCTTAGGACCTTTTTTAAGTTTTATTCTTCGATCAACCCTGATTTTATGTCACGCTCATGGTCTAGAGAACCTATTGATATGGTGATTCAACTCGCCATTCACTTGGTAGGCAATATCTTATGTTTTTTGCCCCAAACTTTTACCCTTTATAGGAACCAACCTTGGTTCATCCATCTATGGGTCTTTCCTTCACTAAAACCACCTAAAAGCAGCCATGAAACAAAATCTAAGTCATTGGTTTTTCCATTATAAATTGGCAAGTGTATTGCCTAGGGTATTTGCATGAAATCATATGATTTCATGCACCCCTTTTCAATGCCATTGTACGATTTCATCTTCCACCACACATTGACACTTTTCTAATAAGTATTCCTTCACTTTTCTTGTTGTTTTTCCATCCTAAAACCTGAGTTGTCAAGCCATAATACACCAGCTCACTTGTGAGGTTGTTTGAGAGAGTTTCAATGCGTTGAAACTCAAGTACGTGCATGGTTTTTAAGCCTGGTCTCAAGGCCTTCTTAACATGGTTAAACTAGCACTTAAAAGTGTTTATAAACTTATACGAGGCTGAAATCCAAGGATTCTCAAGCCCAAAACACTTCCCAAAAATTGGTCACATGCCCACATGCACATGGCCTTAATGTTTTTGTGAGTGTGTATCTTTCTACACCCTTTTTTCCGTGGCTATTTTAGACAACATCTTTCACCATCTTGGCTGACCATGGTCTTTTGAGATTTGAAAGTATACCTTGTTGTTCATTAAGTTTCCTTCTTGCTCCCTTTTTGACGTTCCACCACCAACTATCCTTGGATAGTTTTACACAAGAGTTCAAGGTTAGAATCTCCCACCAAGGTATGTTCTTTGAGGCTATAACTTGATAGAAAAACACACATTTTTAAGGGTTTGAAAACTTGTAACACCCCTTTCCCCCCTTTCTTTTTCTTTGAAATAGTAGAAAATTAACTTGAAAAACATTTGGAACCCAATTTTCTTGCTTTGCGAACTCTTTTCCATTTCAAAACTTTGCGTTTGTTTGAAACAAGAGAGAAGGGGCAATGCTACTTCTCGTTTTCTTTTCTTTCTTCTTCTTTTTCTCTATCATTTGAAAGTTGCATGAATGATGAGCTCCAGATTTTTTTTTTAATTAAAAAGCATATTTTCCAAACATGAAATGTCAAGCCATATTTTCCAAATTATGGATCATTAAGTACTCATCAATAAAACTCAAGTCAAGTAGGACATCCCAAGAATATTTGTTCCTCGCATAACAGGCCATCAATGTGTGCAAAATTTTTCCCTTACAACAAGCATCACTAATTTGTTGTCATGACCCAAATAGTATAACTCTAGTAAAGTGTAACACCCCTGTCTTCTTACCATCTCTATGCTAGGGCAAAAGTACAGAAATACCCTTAGGTGCTTACTTCATTATAAAAACCATTTTTACTTTACAAGCTCAGTTTGCATCAAAAAACATAATGATAGTTTTCTTGAATATATATCACATAACATATCCTAGACCTCATTTCTAAATGTTGGTGCCTTGTTCACAAATCTCACAATTGGGCAATTACGTGGCCAAGGAAATAATTACAAATAGCATGAGTATTTAAACTCTATGACCATTACAAATATGCATACATGATTATACAATGTAGTACATGAATGAGGTTTCTACTACAATATTACAGCTTTATACCCACTATAATCTCATAAATAAATATGTTAAAATAAACAAAACTATCAATCATATTAATTCAAATCATTTCAAACAACCACTCTTCTATCAATGAGTTTCAATAACTAAAATAAAATGCAATAATTGGGCCACTGCCATTACATCAAAACTAAATAGAAGGAAAACATAGTCAACTAGAGTAAAAACATAATTCAAATACCCTAAGGGCTCAATTGCTCAACCTACTAAAGTTATTACATTTTCTCATTAGTGAAGCAATCTACTCACTGATATGCGGTAGACTAAAGTCGATTAACATCTCAAAAGGAACCTAAAAAATATGATAAAATGGGAGAACTCAAAAGAGTTCAGTAGATCAATTTAACACGTCACCTTTATAATGTCAATTGAACCAACAAATATGCAAATACTATCAATCATTGGGTATTTCACACAATTCATTATTTATTTGTTAACGTTAAGACCAAAAGTTTTTATCCTCAACATTTCCTGATCTTGGATATGATATTGTCCGAGGTTTAGTCCAAGGACATATTCTAAGATAGTCTTAGACAATCGGGAACACCTACTGTTGAAGATCTCGTTCATTAGGGACATCTCTTCAAAAGGGATCACCTACAAGTAAACTTGAGACAAATATATGAGTTGATCATCATTAGGAGTGGTGTTTTCTACTAGTCCATGATCATAAGACTCAAACTATATTGGAGATTATACCTATGATGATCAAATACAGACACAATGCATTGAACCTTTCTACCTAGTGAGAATACCCACAATGAAAATATGAATCTACTGGCGCCAATGCATGGTTTCAATTTTAATCATCTTATTTTAGGTGAATCATCCAAGGATCCTAATCTAGGCAAACCATTGATCATATGCATTATGATTAATAGAAAATGAATAGAAATCATGGTATTATCGATAAGTATTCCATTATCATATATATAACAATCAACCACATAAGAACAATGAATATGATATTCTCAAACATATATAATTAGTTAACATGTGTACGTCAAAAATCTCAATCATTGTAATCATACTCGTATAACCATTTGTTCAATAACAAATCATGTATCCAATTACACATATATTAAACACAAAAACATGAACCTATTTTCATTAAACTAAACATTGAAATTGTTGGGGCGCCTTCCCTAGGCTAAAAGGCGTCCCAACCAACACAATGACTTAATGAACTAACTCATTCAATCAAGTTCGTCCAATCATTGTTAAGCCTTTCTAATTGCAATCCAAGTGACATCAAAGTAAATCTTAAGAATTCATCAAGTGAAGTGTGGGAGCAAACAAAATATTATAATTAATTCTGTGAGCAAATGACACCCTTTCATAGATAATAGAAGTTTATTGCTATATATTACATACTGTCTTGTTCTAAAAAAATATACAGTTCAACCATTAATTACATGTACACAAGTGACCAACTTATAACAAAAGTTAAGAAAAGAGAAGGGGACTACTAAGGGAACTAGGCAATCATAAAGTCTTTCTCTTTGTCAGCCACTGATGGACCTGAAATGTTAGTAATAGAGTTGTGAGCCCAATTTTCAACAATAGTTCAATGAGTAGTAAGTGCAACATATTACTTATAACCAGCATCCTAAAAATAGTGTATGTACACATGAAAAGAAATGATGAAACAACGCTTGAGAACATGACACTTAGAGAAAACAGTTAAAAGAAGAATAATTTGAATATATATTAGTTGAAAGCTATATTTAGACTAGGTTTCCAAATCATCATATTCAACCCTATGGTCATCACTTGAGTGGATTATGAATTCGACATACTGGCCACTCAAGCGGGTCATGAGCTAGGTGTATTCTTCAAATACCCCATACTTGCACTCGATCCTCAAGTGTCATCACTCAAGTAGGTCAGAAGCTAGGTGCACTGATCAATGTTCCAAACTCGCACTTGGACCTTGAGCATACGGTCTTATCCTCGGTGTACATCTATATATACCTCAAAACCAATTAGATTTAGCTTGAATCAAATGACACCATTCAATCCATGTCATTTTATTCATGTTTTATCTAAGGAATGTAAGTTAACATAATTTTTGAATTAAACTCCTTACCTTAGGTCTCGCGTACTAATGTTTCGTTAATATTCGGTTGAATCCCGCAATTTATGCTTGGATCTGCATTATGCGAGCCAATTTTTTTTAATGAAATGTGACTCAATTTTAATTCTACAATCTTAAACCAGTCTCGGTCAATGCAAATTTGACTTGGTCAATTACTAGTGAAATTTGACCAAATTAGTCAAATGGTCAAACTTGGTCAACATGTCAAACTTAGTTCAAACTAGTCAAATTAGTCAACATGGTCAAATTTGGTCAACATGGGGTCAATTTAGTCAAATCTCCTATTTTTTCCTTAGTCAATTTTTAATTACATAATCTTATTGTGTGATAAATTTCATGATTTTCCCACGATCAAACCATGCATCGAATTGACACAAAAATTTTAAATTTTAATCTATATTTCCGAAATATTTACCAAAATTTATTTTATAATTTTCTGACTTCATTTAGTAGGAGTTTTAGGCGGGTCCTTTTTAAATCTAAAATTTTATTGCAGTCACATTTCATTTTAATTGACCTACTTACCTATATCAGTTTTAGACAAAATTTGGTACACTTATTTTTGGGATGTCCAGCAAACGTTCACAAAAATTTAGCTCAAAATACTAAGATTTGGTCAGTCAATTGGTTTGCTAAAGTTTCAGCAATGCAACAGGTGTCTCTAAGTTCATGTATTTTCATGAATTTCAAGCATTATTTCTCACCATAAAATCTCTAATTTAAATTCCATTTCCTACATTGTTTGCATGTTTTTAGATCATAGCAAAATTCCCTTTCAAAATCCATTTAAATTAGTAAGAGTAAATGACCAAAATCCTATTCAAATATTTCATCAAACACATAACATGCATTCTTTATAAACTTTGATTTTTTTTCCTAATTATCAAAGCAATTTGACATGTATGGTAAACTATGACCAAAGAAGATTATGGAATGAAAACTATACCTTCTTGTAGCCCAAAGAATCAAGATCACGCTCTCCAAAATTAAGCTCAAATGGGGCCCTTTAAGCACATAAAAATTGCCCCAAGGTTGCCTTCAAGACAAGATCCTGCTGTAACAGGTTGTAATCAGCCTACTTTGACACATTGATATCACAATCACAAGCTTAGTTTCCTACGTTCTAATGCTTGGAACTTGAAATCTACATATCAAATATGAGGAAGGATGGTTTTACCTTAAGAGATGATCATGAAATGGCCACACAAAAGCTCCTCCAAAACTCGGATTAACCACTTTTTTAACTGTTCCAAATTTCAACTATGTCAAGTACCCTACCCTGGTGACTATTTTTCTCTCTTATGGTTATGAGCTTGGACCAAGGGAATGTGGGGTCTTAGAGAGGTGTATGGAAGCTTTTCAATGGAAGTTTTCATAGCGTGTTTGGGTTTGGGATGAAGGAGAACGAAGATGATTAAGTGGAGGCGATAGATTGTTTAAGTGCTCAAAATCAGGTTATGTTGCACGTTTGAAGCATCCTTGCATGGCTAAAACCTTTGCCATATGGCCATCCACATGGCCCTTGGGTGGCCATGCAAAGTGCGTCGCTCGCCAAACCCACGTGGTCTGATCAGTAGCGATGCCGACTGTCAAAACCACGACCCAATAGTAGGAGCCGTGTTGGTTTATTAATGGTAAAGGAAGGGGGAAAGATAAGAAAGGAGAGAGAGAGAGAGAGAGAGAGAGAGAGAGAGAGAGAGAGAGAGAGAGAGGAGTGAGTGCGTGGGCCGGCTAACACGTAACAACTGGCCATATGCTAATTGTGGGATATATATATATATATATATATCATTGTTACAATTTTATTGCATAATCATTGAATATGGGTGTAGTACCCACCTTAGATACACGTTACCCATTCATTTTATGGTTGTAAATGTTATAATTGCATAAAAATGTATCATTTACAATTAGTTTAGTGTTTTTATATAAAGATTATATATATTTCAAAAATTATATATATTTCAAAAGTTTTTAGAAAAAATGGGGTAGTGTAGTTAAATTAAAAATTGTGTAATTTGTCCAACTGCACTTCCTAATAATTGCATTTAACGCCAAATTTTAAAATACTTTTAAAGAAATTAAAAAAATAGTTAATTTTTGTATGAATCAAACTAGAACAAGTTGAAAAATCAAGAATTTCTTTGAGAAAATGGGAAGAAACTCAAGAACACTAGAGAGAAAAAAGTTTTTCAAGAGAGAATTGATCTCTTTATTGATAATTTTTATGAGGCACAAGACCCCTTTATATAGTTTTTTTAAGAATGAGGGGGCTACATCAATTATAATGATGATATTTAAATAATCCCATTAATTTAAACACTATGAGATTTGGAGATTACATAATACTAAATATCAAAAGGGTTATAAAGGCATTCAATATTTAATATAATTATTTATAACACTCCCCCTTTAAATGCCTTTTATATTAGAATATACTTTATTAAAACCTTACTAAATAAAATCCAGTGAAAAAAAAATCTAGAAGGAAAAAAAGTATATGTTTTTATAGAGTCTTATAATATTGTTAAGACTGTCTCGTTAAAAACCTCGCAAGGAAAACTCAGTAGGACAAAACCTTAGCCAAGAAAAAAAGAGTACAATGCATTAATCAATAACTGCTCTTTATTCCCCCTATTGATGATATTATTTGAGATCTCTAAGCCGACGCATCCCAATGTTATGAACAAACTTATCAAATAATGCAGTTGGTAAAGCCTTTGTAAACATATCTGCCAAATTGTCACTTGAACGAATTTATTGAACTTCAATATCACCATTCATTTGAAGATCATTTGTGAAGAAGAACTTTTGCAAAATATGTTTTGTTCTATCTCCTTTTATGTATCTTCCTCTTAGTTGTGCAATGCAAACAGCATTACCTTCATATAATATTGTTGTAACATCATTCTTTGAAGATGAACCACAAGTCCCTTCAATATGTTGAATTATTAATCTTAATCAAACATATTCTTGACTTGCTTCATGAATTGCTAATATTCCAGCATGATTTGATAATGTAGCAACTAATATTTGTTTGGTAGACCTCCAAGATATAGCAGTACCACCATATTTGAATACATAGCCTGTTTGGGATCTTGCTTTATGTGGGTCAGATAAGCATCTTGTATCTGCATAACCAACTAATTGCTCTTGAAATTCATTTGAATAAAATAAACCCAGATCAATTGTGCCTCGGATATATCTGAATACATGCATTCTAATATCTTATTGTAGGTGAATAACTATATCTTGCTAATAAATTCACAGAAAATGCTATATCAAGTCTTGTATTGTTAACAAGATACATTAGTGCACCAATGGCACTAAGATATTGTACTTTAGGACCAAGTGCACCAATGGTCTTGTATTCTTCATGATCTTCTCAAGGCCGAAAAAGGATCTTTATTCACATCAAGTGAACGAACAACCATTACAGTACTCAATGGATGAACTTTATCCATGTAGAATCATTTCAAGATCTTTTCTGTATAAGTTGATTAATGAATATGAATTCCACTTGATAAATGCTCGATTTGCAAGCCAAGACAAAACTTAGTTTTACCAAAATCTTTCATTTTAAATTCTTTCTTTAGATAATCTGCTACTTTTAAAAGTTCTTATACAACATATACAACAATTATGACAAATGCAGATCCAATTTTCTTAATGAAAACACATGGACAAATTAGATCATTCTTATAACCTTTTTTAGACAAATACTTACTAAGACGATTATAACACATTCGTCCAGATTGCTTTAGTCCATACAAAGATCTTTGTAACTTTATTGAATAAATTCTTCGAGAATTTGAGTTAGATGTTGCAGGCATCTGAAATCTTCTAGGGATTTTCATATAAATATCACTATCAAGAGATCCATATAAGTAGGTTGTTACTACATCCATCAGATGCATTTCAAGTTTTTCTTAGACTGCTAGGCTCATAAGATATCGAAATGTAATTACATCGACCACAAGAGAATATGTCTCATCATAATCAATACCTAGTCTTTGGGTAAAACCTTGCGCAACAAGTCGCACTTTATATCTTACGACTTCATTATTCTCATTTTTTTCACACAAAAATCCATTTATACCCTATAGGGGTCACACCTTCAGGTGTTTGAACTACAGGTCCAAAAATATTTTGTTTTGCAAGTGAGTTTATCTCTGCCTGAATTGCGTCTTTCCATTTTTGTCAGTCATGTTTTTTGCTATGTTCTTCAATAGATTTAGGTTCAAGACCCTCGCTTTCGTTCAAAACATCAAGCGCTACTTTATATGCAAGATATCATCAACAACCTTTTCTTTTTGGTTCTATCTCATCCCCGGGGTGACATAATTAATTGAGATTTCTTCATTATTTTTAGGTATATATACCTCTTCTGGGTTTCATTGTTAGTTATGTTACTGATCTCTTTAGGAGTATATATCTCCTCCATTTAGACATCCTTATCAGTTGCTCTTTTTCTTTTTCGAGGATTTTTATCTTTGGAACCAATTGGTCTACCACATTTCTGGTGCGTCTTTGATTCATTTGCAACAAGTTGTCCTTCAGGGACTTCAATATGAGCTGGAACATTGATAGCTGGAACATGAGATTTAGTCATTCTTTTAAGGTCAGTGAATGTATCTGACAATCTGTTTGCAATATTTTGCAAATGAATTGTCCTTTGAACTTCATGTTCACATTACTTTGTTCGAAGATGAAATTGGGATAATGATGAAGCATTCTAATCTACTTCTTTTCCCCGTTGTTTATTCTCTCTCCCCTAATGTTGGAAAAACTATTTCATCAAAATGACAGTCAGCAAACTGTGTTGTAAAAATATCTCCAGTCATTGGTTCAAGATACTAAATTATCGATGGAGAATAATATCCAACATATATACTTAACCTCCTTTGAGGATCCATCTTAGTGCGTTGTTGTAACATCCCAAAAACTTATAAAATTTTTTGAATAATAGTTAAAGTAAATAAACATAAAATAAAATACTTAGAAAGTATAAATTTTAATTCTTAGGGCTAAGAAAAAAAAAAAAAACAAAACAAAGACAAGTACTTAAGGCCCAAGAGGTGAAATTTGACCTTAAGGGGTAAAACGGTAATTTTTATCACCTAGGGGTAAATTGTCATTTTACCTAAATACTGACACGTATACACAAATAAAAGTGACTTATGAATAAGTCATACAAAATAGAACATTACTTGAAGACCTAAAAATTTAATTGAAAAATATTAGAATTTATTTAGTAAAATTCAATAAAATCAAGTATATGTACACATAGAATTTATCATACATAAAATAAAAATTTATTAATAAAATATATAAATTTGGCACATAAAGTAAATCCAACAATCACAAATAAGATGTGGGTTAAAAAATATATGGGAATGAATTAAATAAGTACTTAGAAAGAATTAATAGACAAAATGAGAAACAAAGGTATAATTAGTAGACCTAAAGAAGTGTATTGCTGAAAACTAACATGGGGCAAGTATGTGGGCCAAAAGTTGAATAAGAAAGCAAGCTTGGAACATGGGAATGAAACCCTTGGACGTCCCATATGAGTTAAAAGATGAGAAATTGGATATAAATCAAACTCTAGTAGAGATTATGATAAAAAGAGTCCTAAATACACTCAAATTCCCTCTTATCCTCCTCAAACCAATCCCAACTCTTATCCAACAC
>JAJIYU010008193.1:0-18237 GCA_030144865.1 Tinospora cordifolia | reverse complement strand
TCTTCTCGCTTCACATTATTATCAATCTCCATACCTGTACCCCAAGTAGTACAACAATATCGGCAGTTCGTTTGTTGCTCAGCGAAGAAAGGCCAACTGACAACGGGAACACCAGCACACACAGCGTCCAATGTTGAATTCCAGCCGCTGTGAGTCAAGAACCCAGCGACTGCAGGGTGATTTAGCACTTGCTCTTGTGGGCACCAGCTTGAGATAAGACTCCTCTCTTTGGTCTCCGTCGTGAATTCAGGTGGTAGAATCGCTTGTTTCCCTTTCACAAGGTCTGGTCTTATGATCCACAAGAAAGGATGCTTGCTATTAGCAAGTCCCCAGGCGAATTCGATCATTTGGTCAGGTGTCATCACCGTTATGCTGCCGAAGTTTACCAAAATAACTGAGTTGGGTTGTTTTGAATCGAGCCATTTGATGCACTCTGGGTCTTCTTTCCATAGATTAGAACCAAGCTTGTTCAAAGCTTTATTATCTTGTACCATCTCACGAAGAAGCAAGTGAAGAGGGCCTACGGTGTAAATAGGCGGGAGTAGAGACTTCAATGCTTCCAGAACCTCAAGTTCGAAAGCATCAAAGGTGTTGAGAATGATTGCAGGAGCTTTAGAAGCTCTTTGAGCTTCTGTGTGAAGATAGTTGAACATGATATCGTTAGGATCTGTAGTTCGAAGAAAGCTAGGAAAATCCCTGAGTCGCATTTCCTTCATTCCAGGTACTGAATCAACTGTTGTCTCTAGGTACCCATTTGTTAAGTAA
Organism: Tinospora cordifolia; assembly: GCA_030144865.1. Classification (NCBI taxonomy): domain Eukaryota; kingdom Viridiplantae; phylum Streptophyta; class Magnoliopsida; order Ranunculales; family Menispermaceae; genus Tinospora; species Tinospora cordifolia. Next base: position 17,472 of record JAJIYU010008193.1, on the reverse strand, counting down.
CTCTCATCTACAAGCGGGCAAGAGAATTAATTAAGAAAAAACTAGAAAATCAATAAAGCAGTTAAAATTCTCCAAGTATCAGCATAGATATCTAGATGATTTTTACAATGAACATATATACACAAGAACATATAAACAAACCTTTCAAAGGAACAAGGCCAGTTTCAATGAGATGTTTATAGTACAAGTAGGCCATAAATCCACAGGCACTAGTAGTCCAGAAGGCAACTTCTGGAATGCCAAATGCTCGAGCTGCTGCGAGCCCGATGCTCATGACACCATCAGAAACGATGCAAGTAACCGGAGGGCAACGGGATGAGACCGAGGGGCTGTTGATCTTCGTAAGGAGATCGCAGAGCGGGCCTAAGAAATTCCTGCGAATAGAGTCGCAGAGTTTTGGAATGTCTTGTGTTGCATTGATATCAGAAGGTGGGAGGCCATCTGGAATGGTTTCAAATCTGAAATCTGGCAAACCCTTGAGAGAATCAGGACCTCTAGAGTTGAGCAAGCGTTGATGATTGAACTCAGTGTTAACAAAGGTGATGTGGAAGCCCTTGAAATGAAGAATTTTTGCCAGCTTAAGCATTGGGGTTACATGACCCTGTGCTGGATATGGGATGCAAACAGCATGAGGCTTCTCATTAGCTGCTAAGGAGCCCATATTGACCTCTATGATTTGAATTTTGTTTTCGTTTTTCCTCCTTTCCTACTCTCTTTGATCTGTTTATATAGACAAGTTTAGAGATTTTCGGGCCCTCAAGAACGACAAGCTTTTATTATAACCCCATCTTGGGAAGTTGGATTCTACATAAACACGGCTCCAATTATTAGACTTGAAGAGGCTTTTAGATTCGAAAAACAAGGAAAATTAATAATAGATTTTTTGGCTGATAGAAAATGAAACCAAAATGCTATAAAAATTATTAAATAAATATATACTATTTATCAATTACATTTTTATGAATATTGAAAATGTATATATACTAGGACGATAATTAACTTAATGCTATTTTTTTCTTCTTAAATTCTTGTCGTTTTATTAGTTAATTATTTGATAATAGTATTAATATATTATTACAAGCTAATAGATGAGCAATTACTGTAGTTTTTTGGCTTGCGATAGTGACGTCGGCTGCAAGCGAACGACGCGTGGTTCCTGCTTTTCTTGACAACCACAGTGGTTTTTTTTTTTTTTTTAATCTCTAATTAATTTTACTTTACTGAGCGGCCGACCGGTGATAAATTCAAGAAACACTATTTTATTAATATTTCCGATTGGAATCTCCAAAGCCTTCGGTTCCTGACCGTAATATTTATTTATTTACTTTTTGTTTTCCTATTATGTATACCGAGGGTTGTTTTTTTTTTTTTTCCATTTTTCTTTAAATAATGAGGAACCTTTCTTGGTTCAGCTATGTAGTTTGTCAGTGAAAAAATTATAGAAGATATTAAAGATTTTAACTTAATAACATTATTATTTGTACGTTTTTTTACTAAGAACGTATCGTGAATTATTATCAAAAATATCATAATATACAAATTGGTATACGATGCATCACTCCTCGCAACTTCTTAAGAAGAAGAAGAAGGAGGAGGAGGAGTTGTGAGGAGCAATTTCTTCTTCTTCTTCTTCTCCATTTCACAATAACAATTGTTACTGTCATGGTCGCCACCATCGCTACACTCGCTCAGATCATCACCACAAATCTACTGTCAGTACAACAACTGCTTAATCTCAAGTCCTCCAGTGCCATTGTAAATCTAGTGTTGTTGTAAAACAAATCTCAGATCGAAGCTCACCACTACCAGAATGAGAATCAATAGATTAAAACTTCTAAAAAAATTATTTCAATTGTGCAACAGGACCACCATACCGACTCTTAGTGAAGACACAACACCAGCACAATCTCTTTCTAAGAATAACCTAACAGGTTTGATACCACCTGATTTGTGCAAGCAAGGGACGATGAAGAGACTCCTCGTACTTAAAAACAACTTCATCGGAGAAATTCCTGCAACCTATGCCAACTATTTGTCCATGCCACAGATTCGACTGAGCAACAACGCTCTTTCAATCGTTGTACCTGTGGGACTCTAGGGATTGTTGTATCTTGATTTCAATCGATTTGAAGCCACCATTGTAATACCCCAAATTATTTTGTATGCGATTTAATTGATATAGACACATGTATATATTAGTCTGTGTCTATATATGTGACATTTTATTAATTGGTGGTTGTATATATATTATTTTGAATTATTTAGGATAGACTCATAAATTAAGTGATTAATTAAATGGTGTAGAAGTACATATGCGGGCATTATATAACCACATGCATATATATGAATTTATTTACACTAAGCATATAGTAAGATTAATTAAGTTATAGTAATTATATAGGATTAATTAATTAGTATATTCATTTTTTATTGATTAATACTAAGCATAAAATATAAATTGATATATAGTTATAGATATATATAAATTGATAAATGATAGTTAATTAACCAGTTATTGAATAGTTATATGCAATTAAATGATATAATAGTTATAGTTATATGGTTATAGTTTTATTAAATTATATTAGTATATAGTATAATATATGAATTGGTATAAATCAATAGTTTTACAATATAAAAAAAATAAAATAAAAATATATATATACAAATATATGTATATATATAAAAGTAAGTAAGTAAAAAAAAAAAAATTCGTGCGCGAATTCCGCACCCCCCCCCTCCCCTCCCCCCTTTTTAACATATAAAAAAAATGTTGTTTTTTTTTCTTCTTTCGTTTGGGCCCTTGATCTAAAAAGGAAATGACTTTCTAGCCATTGATTTTGATGGAAAAATGCAAAAAAACCCTAATTGTCTAGCCACCCAAAGCAAGCTAAAAAGGAAAATTCTCCTGATTTGGAAAGCGAAAAATGACGAAACTAACCCTATAAGACTCTATATAAATCTCTTACTCTAACAATTTCTTTCATCTCAAAACAAGAGTTGAAATTCTTCTTGCTCTCTCTTTGCCTCCTTCTTAGCAACCTTAGTCCTAATTTTTCCTTTCTTGAGCTATTCTAAATAGCTCGCGAGGTAGTAGCAACGAAGTGTTACAAAGATTTTAGGAAGCGATCTCGAGGTGAATTTCTTTCCTTTCTTGTAATTTATTATTTTGATTTAAATAATGCTTGCTTGTTTTATTAGTTTGATTTTATTCTTGTCCTTTATATTTATACTATTTGATTATTATATTGTTTATGACCAAGAGAGTATGCTCTGTAGTTGTATCTTGTACAATCTTCTTCATCAGAAATCGAAAGTCAATGTGAATGTTATACTGTTAGAGTTACTATTTATTAATATACTGTTTATGACCAAGAGAGTATACTCTGTAGTTGCGTCTTGTACGATCTTTTACATCAGAAATTGAAAGTCAATGATCATGTTATATTGTTTAAGTGTTTAAATACTGTTAAAATGTTCATTAACTACGCTATTGCACACATAACTAAGATTAAACAAAGATTTCAACCACGTACCAGCACGGGGACGGATATTCTCCGCATATGTTAGTAGCCTTTTTGACTGGTTGTCAGGTTTGGCACCAGAGTAAACTGGGTTTCATGTGTGATCCCACTCCACAAAGAAGGGTTTGAGTTTTAGAAATGATCTCTCTCCTTAGATCTAGAACACAGAGGTTAATTCCTTCCGGTCTAATTTACGACAAAAATAATATATTGTTTGAATCGAATTAATCCTTGAAAGTGTTTGATATGCTTGTATTATTTGGTTGAAACAATGAATTAAATAGATGGAATGATTCATTAGGTTTTTTAGCTCACCCCCTATTTTTTACATTTTAAGGAATTAATCAGCTCACGAGGAAGTTTATTTATTAAAAATTTTTATTTATTTTAATGTAGGGCACATAGGCCCAAATCAAATTATTTATTCATTTTTTAAAAAAAATTATTTTCTCATTGTAAGAGTTCAATTAGTATAAATAAATGAAGGATTTTATTTATGATGCCTTGAATTATTTTGTACATAGACTATTGTATACAAAAACCCTCATGGATGTGGGTCAAAGAAGAAGAGAATGTAACACGGGCCCGTCTCCCGGCAGCCCAAGATTATTGATTGAAGAAAATTAGAATGTCAGATGACGTGGACGATGGGGCTCGGGAGGCGAGGTGTTACAACCATAGCTCCAGAGATCACAAAATCACGCAGATACACATCATAAACAATTGGTTCTCCGGACAATTACCACCATAAATCGTAAAAGCGATGTCTCTAGTCTTGATCGACCTGAGTTATAACCAGTTTTCAGGTGAATTTCCATCGAATACAGGATGGTTGAAGCGACTCAGTAGCAAGATCTGGGTTCGAACAGATCAGGGAAGTTCCTCGTCAGCAGCTATCTCTGCTAATCTGGTTCGCAGCTTCTTCTTCTTCTTCGATTAGGAACTCAATGACATGGTTTCTTGTTGATCTAGTTCCTCAGATCAAGAACAAAAAAGGCGACAGAGACATTTGGTTCTTCGTAATAGATTTGGGAACAAGCACGAACTTGGCTCTTCTTCACCGATAGCAGTTTGAGATCTGCGACACAAAGATGGAGTTTTTCTTCATCGGCAGCCACTGCGAGATCTTCAGCGAGCAGAGATGGTGAAAGGAGATCTGGTTTTGCTTCATCTTCTTCGCGGAGAGCATATTCGAATTTGGTTCTGCTTGTCCATCTTCTTCGTAGAGAGCAAACTCGAAACCCTAAAATGAGAGATCTAGTTATGTTTGTTCATCTTTTTCATGGAGAGTAGATTCGAATCTGGTTCTGCTTGTTCATCTTCTTCGCATTGAGTGGCGGCGACAAGTTGCAGCGGTCATCTACTAGCTCAATACAGATTATACTAGATTATACCAAAATCTTTTTTTTTTTTTGTATTCAGATTATACCAAAGTTATACCAATTTTTGTTACACTAATATAATACAAGCAAACTAGTTTATGAACATATCTTTTTGTATACACACGTTATACTGATGTTATTTGAAAGTAATACTAATAGATAAATTTTTCAACATTGATATCACGTTGTATACACACATTATTCTTATGTTATTCCAATATAATATCAAAATTTGCAATTTTGAGCCCTATATCCTTTTGTATATACATGTTATACAGATGTTATTCGAAACTAATACCCATACTAATAGATATATCTTTTTGTATACACACGTTATATTAATGTTATTTGAAAATAATACTAATAGATAAATTTTTGAACATTGATATCACATTGTATACATACATTATTCTTATGTTATACTAATATAATATCAAAATTTACATTTTTGAGCCCTATATCCTTTTGTATACACATGTTATACGGATGTTATTCGAAAATAATACCCATACTATAGTTTTTAAATAGTGATATGATGTTGTATACACACATTATTCCTATGTTATACCAATATAATATCAAAAACTACAGTTTTGAACCCTATATCATTTTGTATATACATGTTATACCGATGTTATTCGAAAATAATACCCACACTGTAATTTTCAAATAGTGATTAGATGTTATATACATATATTATTCCTATGTTGTACTAATATTATTCCAAAAACTGATATATTTTTACATACACACACTAATTGCACTATGTTTTTCAAAAAAGCTGAGATTTTTGCTTTTATAAAAATTCATGTTGAAATCATTTTTCGATATTTTTACTATTAATTTTATCATTTTTGTATATAAACGAAAATAGCAGTATTTTTATAAATATTCTTATTTTCTGTGTATACATGTATTTTTTCCTGTTTGTTTTCTTTGTTTCCCAACCCAAGTAAGTAAGTAAAAGTTTTGTGAAGATACGAAACTAACATATGTGATTAATGATGAGAAGAAAAAGTAACATCCCCAGTTCTCAGATAGAAAATAGGATTGACTACACTCGGGAGAAATGACATCTCAAGTTACAAGACAACCACGTCGCCTATGACGTATGTGATAGAGATCAAGAGCTGGGGGTGTTACAAAACCAAATGCACTCAACAACTAAAGAAAAATTAGATAACCACCTCAATAGTGAGGGTTGCACCTATTATAGTACTCCGTAGTACTATAACACGAATGGCCTCAAAGATCACCTAAAATGGAAGGGTAGGTGAGCTCAAGAGATAACTTTAGAATCAATGGTAATGTGCAAAAGTTACTTAGAAGCTGGATGATAGCAATGCTAAACTGCATAAGGCGGGAAGGAGATTTCAAGAAACTATTAGAAGAGGACAATAAAGAATATAAGGAAATCCAAAACCTAGCAATAGTTCAAGATTATGCAGATATATTCCTGATGACTTACCAAGACTACCATCGAATTGAGAAGTAGAATCAAAATTAAAGTTCACTCTGGAACTGATCCCATAGTTATTCTTCACTACATAATGGCACAAGTAGAACTAATTGATTTAAAGACTAGTTGGATGAGCTTTGAAAAAAAATTTATCATACCAACTAAATCACCATGGGAGCTCTGGTATTGTTTGTGAAGAAGAAAGATGGATTCATTAGGTTGTGTATCGATATTGAAAGTTGAATCAAGCAATAGTGAATAATAAATATCATTTTTCAACAATAGATGACTTACTCGATCAATTGAGGGGAGCCACTCATTTCTCAAAGATTGATCTTAGGTCAAGATATCACCAGTTGAGAATTCGAGAGTCAAACATACACAAAACGGCCTTTAAGACTCGGTATGGGCACTTCGAGTTCACAGTGATTCATTTGGTTACCAATTCACCAGCAACATTCATGGATCTAATGAACAAAGTGTTCAGGCAATATCTTGATCAGTTTGTAGTGGTATTTGTGGATTACATCATGATATACTCCAAGTCATAAGCAGAGCATGTGGAACATCTAAAGATTGTATTGGAGACATTTAGGAGAAATCAATTATATGTCAAGTTTAGTAAGTGCAAGTTTGGGATAAATATGGTCAAGTTCCTTGGCCATGTAGTTTTAGCTGAAGGCATCTTGGTAGATCCTGATAAGGTGGAGGTTGTTAAAGATTGGAAACAACCTAAGAGCGTGAAAGAGATCAAAAGTTTCTTAGGCTTATATGTATACTATAGGAAATTCATCCAAGATTTTTCAAAGTAACTGAACCTATGACCAAGTTAACAGAAAAAGGAGTTAAATTTAATTAGGATGAGAATTGTAAATAATCATTCCAAGAATTAAAGAAGAGATCAACTTTAGCACCCATATTAGTCACCCTTACACATTATGTTGGATATGTTCTGTATACAGATGCTTCACAAAATAGATTGGGTGCAGTATTGATGCAAGGAATGAAAGTTGTGCATGCCTCATGAAAATTGAAGATTCATGAACAAAATTATCCAACATATGACCTAGAATCAACAACCATTGTATTTGCCCTAAAGATTTAGAAACACTATCTTTATGGTGAAAGATTTGATCTATTTTTAGATCATAAGAGTCTAAGTACATCTATACTCGTGAGTTAAACCTTAGACAACGCAGATTAGTGAAATTCCTCAAGGACTATGATTTCCAACTACATTACCATCGAGGGAAGGCCAATGTGGTAGATGATGTCGTGAACAGAAAATTTAACAAACAAGATGAGAAAAAGGGTCAAATGTACAACTAGTTGAGGACTATAACTTGGGTGTAACTTTAGATGAGAAGCAAGTATATCTTTACAATGTGCTTTGCCAGGCAAATCTCTTACAACAGATTAGAGATGATTAGAGGCAAGATAGGTGGATAACAAATTTGATTGAAAGTGTTGAATAGGGCAAGCATCTCGACTTCAAGATGGATGTGGAGAATGTACTAAGACTTGGAGATAGAATTCGTGTATAAGTGAGTGGGTAGGGCAAAAAAACTATACTGGATGAAGCCCATCGAACTAAGTATACGATGCATCCAGGTGGCAACAAGATGTATCAAAACCTCTAGAAGACTTACTGGTAAAGAGAAATGAAAAGAGATAGCAAAGTATGTTTCTAAGTGTCTAACCTGTCAACAAGTGAAGGACATAGAAACCCCAATAGATTGTTATAACCACTCCCAATCCCAAAGTGGAAGTGGGATAACATTATAATAAACTTCGTTAGTAGGTTATCCAACAATCAAAAAGGAGAAGATAGCGTGTGGATGATTGTAGATCGTCCCACTAAAGTGGTACATTTCTTACCCATTAGATCCACAGATCAAGTCAATTAGTTGGGAGATCTTTATATGAAGGAAATAGTAAGATTTCATGTTGTGCTTAAGATTATAGTGTCAGACAAAGACTCTCGATTTACATCATAGTTTTGACAAAGTCTATAGAAGGAGTTGGGTACCAAACTGACCATGAGCATAGTTTTCCATCCACAAACAGATGAACAGTCTGAGAGAGTCATTCAGACACTAGAAGATATATTCTTGTGCCCTTGATTTTTAGGAAAACTGGAACAAGTATCTACACATGGTAGAATTTTCCTATAACAACAGTTATTAGGCAAGCATAAAGATAGCTCCTTATGAAGCTCCTTATGGGAGACAGTGTAGATCGTCAACCTATTAGGCCGACTTCAAAGATCATGTGCTTACAAGGCTAGATCTAGTAGAGTAGATAAAAAAAATCAAGTCAAACAGATCTAGAAGATATTGGCCACAACACAAAGTAGGCAAACGAATCATGCAGATAAGAGGAGAACCTCTAAAATCTCAAACCGGTGATAGAGTCTTTCTAAGGACTAGCCCTCATAAAGGAATCAAGCGGTTTGGGCATAAAGGAAAATTATCACCCATATTCATCAGCCCCTTCGAGATACTCAGAAGGATTAGAGAAAGCACCTACTAGTTAGACCTACCAAACAAAATGTCATTGGTTCACAATGTGTTTCATGTGTCGATGCTAAAAAGATATGAACCAGATCCCTCTCACATAATCCCTTGGGAGGAGATTGACATCCAAGATGATGCCACATATGAAGAAGTAACAGTCAGAATCCTAGATCAAAAGGTACAAAGCGTAAGAACGAAAGATATTTTATTAGTCAAGGTTCTCTGGCAGCATCATGGAGTGGAAGAGGCAACATGGGAGTTGAAAAATGAAATAAAAAGTAAATACCCTCTTCATCATAAATACATGATCAGACAGCATCAGAACAAGTAAGTACACATTGCGAGGATAAAATTTATTTTACGAGGCGTAGGTTATAATAACCCAAAATTTTATTTAAAATTAGATAAAATAAAATCAAATCAAATAATTAAGTTAATACTTGGAGAAAACCATGGAAATGACGTTGCAAAACATGTACAATTAAATGTATGAAAGAGTAAGTAAACTAAAACAAAACACATAATTTTGTATAGAGATACTTCACAGGTTACCATGGTAATGAAATACACTACCGCAAAAATGCGTCTTTGCCCAAAAAACCAATAGAACATTGTGTTCTGGTTACCACGGTAATGTATTACATTACCGCGATAATGTATTCCACTACCGCAATAATAGTAAACACTTGCGCAAAAACGATTATGTAAAGTTTTCAAAAGTGTGGATTAATGCTAAAACCACCACTTACTAATACTTGTGCACAGGAAACAAGCAAAACAAAAGTGAAAGAGTTTAGAAAAGATTTCTACCAAGGAAACAACACCAAACTTCCTAAACACACCCTAACTGAACTTTATATAAACCCAGCATGAGCACCCCATTCTCACCACTCAAACAAGCACAAGTCATTTCTCTTCTTGCTCTCTAGGTCATCTTCTTGACACTCTTTTGTTGCCTAGCCATCCCACACATCAACCATAGTAGCAGGAGGAAGGAAAACACAAATTCTGCATAGCAGCGACAAAAACCTACTTTTGGACTTTTTTTGGAGCTACCGAAGGATTCAATGGATCAAAGAAGGTATAACAACCCTATCGAAGTCCCATTGCATTGTTTATGGTCTAGAGTTTGATGTATTACGATGTTAAGGTCTTATGAGAATAAGGGATGGGAGAAACATGCACGAGAGTCCATTTTTCGTGCTGATTATTGCGATACTAATCACAGTTACCATTGTACTGCCTTCATTTTCTTTTATTTTTGAACTTTTCCTCTGGTTACCACAATACTCTACTACAATAGTGTAATGTATTTTTTATATTGTCCACTAATTACCATGATATTCTACCGTAGTAATGAGTCTAACATCTATTAACCCACCGATTACCACAATAATGGAACCTTTCTTCAATGATTCCCTCTAGTTACCGCAATGACCTTCCACGATAGTGTTTTTGCACTTCTTGTTTCTCAATTATGCATTCTCATTACTATGGTATTTCTTTCTTCTAGCATAATACATAGGAACAAGACTATATTTAGACTCATCTAGGATTATATCCTTATACAATTAAAGGCCATAGTAGATAAGAATCATTAAAGTATGATTTGAAAGTATTAGAAACACCATAATCACCAAGAATCATGCAATTGAATCCTAATATTTAAGGTTGAAGACTCGACAAGGCTCAGAACAACAACACAAGGACTAGGTGAAACAATGCATAAAGTGGATATGTATTCCGAATTTTAACTTATTATTTTGATTCAAATAATGTATGCACATATGTTTACTTAGTCTAGGAATATGCCTTGAATCTACATGTTATGCTTTGGAATATGCATGCCTAGATATATATGATTGATGAATGAGTTCAATAATGTATGTGATATCATGATCAATGAATGACCTATTAACATGCTTAAGATTGCTATGGAATGAATGCTTATGATGTTCACATGTTTATATATCTTATTTATTTGTTATTAATGAGATTTGTCACTAAAAAAGATTAATAAAGACTATAACCACGTATCGGCGTAGTGATGAATTTCATCATAAGTATTCCAACCTAGAGTCAGCTTGCCAATTTTTTTACTTTTGATTTGAAACTCAGTGTTTAGATTGGTGAACTAGGAGTTTGGATTGACTCCACTTCATAGATAAAAGGTTTAAGCGTTTGGATTGGCCTCACTCCCAAGATTTGAAACATTAAGGTGAATTCTTTTCAATCTTAACGTGAATTTATAAACAATTAACTATTTGAATTATATAATCTATGAAAATGTTGGACATGTATATTTTATTTTGATTGAAATAATGATTTAAATATTTGGGAATGATCCACTGGGCTCTTTGTGCTCATCCTTTCTTTTCTAATATTTCAACAAACTAGTGATCAAAGGTTGCATAGACAAGTGGGGTTTTACCCTAGCTTTTTTTTTCAAGAAGTTATTTTTTTGGTTTCATAGTTTTGTCTTAGTGGGGCATGTTGTCCCTAGTTTCTTTTTTAGTTCAAAGTTGTTATATTGAATAAACTCAAAGGTGCTTGTACCTCTTGAATGTCAAAGATATAATTTTAATCATAGAATTTCAATTGTTTTACTTTATTTCAAAATGTTTATGTGAAATCTTTGTGAGTTATTGTAAACTACGAAATCTCGTAAAGTGGGGACAGATAAAAAGAAAAAGAAAAGAGATAAAAGTGACGTCTCGCCTCTCAAGTGGCCTATGATAATTGATTGATGTGTTGCATGTGACGATAATGTGCTGGATTGTTGACTCAAACACATTTCAGTAATCATGCCCTCTGAACTGGAACCAAGGAGGCGGGGTGTTATAGTACCATTGCATGACACTTGTAAACATAACATAACATACCACGTACACATGACACAATTTGGACGTGCCATATGTTACATTTTTTAGTAAGCCCTATATTTGCCATTTATAGTTGGTTTTGCCCTGATATCACTCTCATGAGTTTCTTGCATTATTTTTCATGTGAAAATACCATTTTTCCTATAATACCCTAAATTTTATTCCCAATCAATCAAGATTTTAATGCAAATTAACCTCGAACAATAAGGATTGATCACAATTAAGAATTGGTCAACTTAACTAGTATGACATGAATAATGAGAATGTGAAAAAAAAAATTATTCAAGGTCAAAACAATAGAATTAATCAATAAACTTTGTGTCAAAATACGTGGGATGCCAAGGGAAATCAATAAAAAAAAAAAGGGAAAAAGTATGTAACTCGCTGCATCATTATTGCACTGAGTAAAATTTGCCTAGAATGCAATGTTTCTAGTTACCCACTTTGCATCGAGATTCTTATCAATCCAAAGGTTCATTGAATGCCACATGGCATGCTCATGAAAGAGCACATTTGTAACTCATTGGTTGTAGAGATTTGGACTAGGATCATACCCCATTGAGGAAGTTAAGCGATTGGAAAGCTCGGCCATAGTCCATTTTCAAATTGGGATGCTACCTTCATCATTTGTGTCTTTTTTTCCATTTTCTATCCTTTTCTTTTTCAAAGCATGGTTAACATCTAGAAATCTTAAAGTGTAGAAGATAATCAAAGTTTATCTTACTTAATAAAAGTCATCATATAAGCTCATTTTCAAGCTAATATGGTTCACATCATCATGTTCGAAATGGTAAAATTACGTTCTTTACAAAATAAACCCAAAAGAAGATAAACAAAAATGCAGGAATAGAAATAGAAGGGGTCAACTCGCAACATAATCCCTAGTTATAGGTGCATCTAAAAAGAGTGGGGATAAGCTCCATGAGCCTAGTAAGTCTATTTTCAAATTAAGCAAGCATATATACACACACACAAATTATGCACACGCTTTAAGACATTAGTTAATTTAAATAACATTTTTTATTGTTTAATTGGTCATTGGATAGGATATGCCAATCGTAATGTAGTCCATAGGCCACAACAACTTCCACGAATAAAAATTCAATCAACTATGGTATTGTGCACCTAGCCAAAAATCCTCATGGTACATGATGGCCAACGATGTTTCCATTCAAAACATACCCCTAGACCAGATCAAAATCAATGGACTATCAACGAAATCCTTGAGTCATTCATTCTAGAAAGTAGATTTGTTATCTTAATGATGTTTATTGCATGTGTTGATCATGATACATCAAGCAACATGTTGGTTATCTAGAATATATGCTATATTGATTCTCATTATGAATGAACAAGTATAGCGTCACACTTCATTGCAATGTTGCATATGCATCAAGTTTGTAGATGTGTGTTCAGCATATGTATATTTCAATGATAACATAACATGAACTTTCTCCCAATCATATCCTCTATTATGGCATGCTTTAATCAAGTCATCATAAGCAAGAATATCATGCGTAATGTGTACATCAAAACAAGCGTGACACATAATGAGTAGTTATGCAACCAGCAACTCTATTTTTCCCACCTAAGTCCATTTTCATAATCCTTACGTACATAGACTAGTTGAGTATGAAATAGAATAAATCCAATGATAACCCACTTCATACACTAAAAAAAGTCAATGAGCGGATTGTGCGCTAAACCTCGGCATTATCAATTTCAATTGCACTTACATGTAAACAAAACACCAATTTTTAGTGTATGATCCTCACATCAAAATTATGGTCTTAAGTAGTGTGTTTACATGTGAAATCTAGTCATTTTGGTCTTCTAGAATCCCTATTTAGGGTCCCCAAATATTGGTCAAAACGTGTGCATAAAACCAAAGAAATACAAAAATCTACTTTTGGAATTGATAAGTGCAGTGTGCTACCCATTAATGCTTCTACGCAATGTTGGTGTAGTGTCTTACTCTATGCCTTGGTGCACAAAATAATGTGTTCTTTTGGTTCACATTTTAGTTTTATACACAACTATTTCATGTGTTTTTTAGCTAGTTTTGTTCATCTTTCAGGGTTTTATGAGACTATAGTAGTTTGCTAATATAATTCTTAGATTCGAGGTTAGAATCACGTCTACTAATGTCATTTCAACCTACTATCTTTGGCCTCTTGGTTCTCACAACTTGGATCACCATTTTTTCATTATTCTTATGGCATTTTAAAGATGATATTGGGTATACACTAAAGATATGTCGGCCATAGTTTGACGAGCCCAATAATAGTGTTCAAAATGAACCCAAATTATTTTAGTCAATAGGTCACTGATACTCGAATTTGGGTGTGTGACCACCCATCTTTGCGAGCTTAGTTGTAAGTCTATCAAGCTTGGATTCCTATGATGCTTGTAGTGTTTCCTATAGTAGAGGCCACAATCTAATGGTGTATGGGTTTAAGCAAGATTTGGTCTATGGTTTATACAAAACGTCCCCTAAACCAAGTGGACAACAATATTTTTTTCATGAGCACTAACTTCATGACTTGGTCTCATTTCAACATATATACAAGTAGGGAAGGAATAGAATTGAGAAATACTTACAATGGGGTTGTTTTCTAGTTTTCAAAGTTCCTCTAAGCTCAGCAATGCCCTTTCATGTCCCTCAAGTTCACACTAAGTTTGCACACCCTTAGAAAATAGTTTTTCGATTATCTTGTTCTCATTTTCACCTAGAGTGTGACTACGTCGTTGGGTTATGCATTGTAGACTGAAAGTTGAGTCGAGGGGTGTTATATCCAAGAAAAAAAAAGTCCAACAACATGGATTGGATTGTTCAACCCCATGAAGAAGAGCATCAACTGTTGCAACTGGTCCCCATTTTACTAATTTGGAAAGTGGACTAAGGCCCAACTTTTCAATTGTCTAACTTACCCAATGGGGTATAACCCAAGCCTAATTCTTTATGAACAATGAGTGTTAAGTGTGTTCTTCTACAAGCATACCATATGACAACCAAAGGACTTTTGAATTTTCAAGAATCACAATGCATAGTGGACAACTCGAAACTTGACATTGTAGGCAAATTTTAGCATGTTGCCTACTTTAGGTGTAGCACTACATTATGGCGATCCCGCCTACTAGTAGCATTCTACAGTAATGTTGCAGCATGCTACGCATTTCCCTCTTTTTTAATCGATTCCCTCAATATCTTGAGTATTTTAACACAAAGCCAAATACCTAATTCTATTGTTTTGACCATGAATCAATAAAACATTTTCGATAGTTGTGTCAAACTAGTTAAGTTGACTACTTCTTGACTATGGTCAATCCTTATTGGTTAGGGTTAATTTGCGTAAAAACTATGATTAATTGGAACCAAAAATTTTGAGATATTACATTACCCCCGGTTGGCAAAATAATCGCTTTACCCCTGTCACGGGCCTATCATTCGTCCCTAGATTTGCCCGTGCGGCACCTCGAATACACATATTCTTGGCCAGCCATTCACACAAACTCGTCTCAAATAGCTCAGCGAAAGTCTTAATAGCAACATTGACTCGAAACCCCGGATAACCAACACATATGGGACTATCGAATTACTCAGGCATATCGGTACACTATGTCTCAACAGACTGTGTACTGTCGTAAGCTTTGTGGATGGCTCCCCCGACCCATCCCTCGTTGGATGACTCCTCTAAGTGCATCTTATATAGAGCACACTCTAACACAATGGTTAGAAATAGCTCAATACGCCCAACTCGGACATCGGGTGGCATACCAGCATCATATACCCAACCTCAGGTCCCGGCGGGCCCCGCACCGTACGTCGCTCAACGGTGTCCCATAACTTACCCAAAGTCATGGGAACTATCAACATCCCCTCTAGAATAAAGATAGCCGGCCCCTTGGGTTGAACCAAGGAGTAGTCCTAAGATGACCGATGAAATGTCATCAAGGAGGTTAGGACCATGTCCCCCCTTATAATGGACATTAAGCTTTCTCTCTCCTCCCAAAAGGAGACATCAAAATGTGAGGCCAATCATACTAGGCCTTTTGAAGGCTGAAATGAACTCCGATCGCGACGAAACTTCACGGACCCTCTAATTAGGTTACGGTGCATGTCTAGACATGACCGTTACAAACTATCCCACTTGAAAGTTCAATGCCCCCATCGACAGTATGGTCGCGTTCACCTCCAGAACCTTTCCATAGCGGTCCTCGCCCATCGATCTCACCCATTTTGCACCAGCTGACTGTCGCACCTCATCTCTCGTGGTCTCAACTTGAATCTGAAACTCTTTTCCATTCAACGTCTTACCTTCAATACCACCGCATTCATCCTCTAGGTTAAAGCATCTATTATAAGTTGCACCCCTGTGCTGCCCCTCTGGGCGTCCTTGTGACATCACCGTGTTCTTCACCCTGTGCCCCCTAGCACCAGTACCTCGAACTATCCGATGTATCTCTCGGATGAGCTAGCATTTACTTGATGTAGCTCCACACTAGCACCTCTGTGCTTTGCACCTCCGTGCCTATTCTGCCCTCAGAATATCGTTCTTCACCCTGTGCCTCTCTAGCACTAGTGCCTCAAACATCTCCTTGTGCTGAATTCAGCAACTTGCGCCCCTGCGCTTGCACCTCTGTACTTATCTCAAGTATCTGTTCGTCACCCCGTGCCTCTCTAGCACCAGTGCCTTGAACATCTCGTTGTGCTCAACTTAACAACTTTGCGCCTCTGCGCTTACACCTCTGTGCACGATCTCCAGTGTCTGTTCTTCACCCCATGCCTCTCTAGCATCAGTGCCTCAAACATTCCATGCCATACTTAGCTGTATGGGTTGCACTTATGTGCTCAATTGATCATATGTTGGTCCTTCACCCTATTCCTCTCTAGCATTAGTGCCTCGGACGTCTCTGCGTTGTACTCAGCCATACAAAGTTGCACTTCTGTGCACCGCTAGTCACATTTCAATCCTTCACTCCATGCCTCTCTAGCATCAGTTCCTCGGAAGTGTCTGATCCCACTGTTGTTCTTCACCCTATGCCTTTCTAACATCGGTACCTCGAATTGTTAGCATTCTCTACATTGCACCTCTATGTGCATTTGAACATTGCTGCTCTTCACCCTATGCCTCTCTAGCGTCGGTACCTTGAACAGCAATGAAGCTTCAGTCGCTTTGCTCATTCAGCATCGCTATGCTTACCACCATTGTGGTTATCCTTCACTTTGTGCATCCCCTTGCACTAGTCCCTTGGATAAGTTCCACCCTGGAACAAGAATAACTCAAGTGCTACCCCACTTGATTCACTGCTCAACTGATCTATCCGGCATCACCGTTGTGTGAACTCCATGTTAGCACATTGCCTTTGATGGAGCTGCTCCCAGTCCCTCGACCACTGTCTTCACCCGCGGAGAAACAATCACAACAACTGACATGCTGCCCACTTATCGATTTCTGCCCAATCGGTCTCATAAGTTCATCTGATTTGAACTCGTCTCAAAGCCTCTGAGTATGACAATCTTGAACTCTAGTCCCTTGACCACTGTCTTCACCCTGAGAGCAAGCATTGCCTCAACTATGTCCCATACTGCCTCTGCAGTCTCTGTAGAGTTCGTCACCCCATGCTCACTAGCACCAGTACCTGGAACAACTTGGCATTTTGCGCCCCTGTGTAAATATCAGGTCCCTTTCTGATGTTCTTCACCCT
>JAJIYU010008192.1:0-18243 GCA_030144865.1 Tinospora cordifolia | reverse complement strand
TTTTTTTTTTTTTTTTGAAAAAAAAAGGAAAGAGAAAGAAAAAGGTAAAGAAGGAAGAGATTTACATGTTTGTTAAAATTGAATTGACACTAAAGTTACTTACTCTTTTTTATATGTTGTCAGTTAGTGGAATGAGGAGAATAGTTTACTAGGAAATCAATGGCAAAAATAACAAAGATGCCATTAAATACTAAGGGCATGTCATCAGTGGTCCAAGATTTGCGGGAGCAGCTCCTTCTTCCCCGGCCGTTCACATTTTGGAGTAAATGTCAGTAATAACCGGCGCCGTCACTACCTCGTTACTGCACTACTTTTTCCAATTGCTCACACGCTCTATCAAAAATTTTATAACACGCCCACATTACATTAATTATTCTTTCAGGCACCCAAGTTCAGCAGGCAACACAGCCTTCGTGTGATGATGAATAGCTTCATTCATTTTGATTCAGGATGCTCAAAAGGAATAGAGTAGCGGTGTGGGCTGGGCAGGAATTATGTTTTTAGTAGTGAAAGGATCAAGGATCAAGGATCATTGATTTGCAAACAGTTCAGTGTAATACTCATAAAATGCCATTAATTCCTCGGACAAATCATCATAATAACAGAATATTCATTATTACCCTTGTTAATTTGCTTACAAACCACGAGATCATCATTCCAAAAGCGACTAAAATTGCTGAAATGCTTACTGAGTCAGCTGGGCCACTTGTCTGATTCGATGTGCAGCCATCGATGCCTGGTTCCTCCTCCAACTGTGGGGACATTTGTATCATCTTTCTTTAAAAATTAAAATACACACACAATACAGAAAAGAAAAAGAAAAAGAAGAAAAGAAAAGAAAAGAAAAAGGTGCATCATATGTCGGTTGGACAGTTGATGAGTAGCATTGCTACTTTGAGAACTTTAACAGAAACTACAACCTGCCATGGGTAGTGTAGTGAGTGCACCATCCATACATTCTTCTGAGCAGTAAGTAAGCACAACCGAACAGCCCCAATCATAATCAATAGAGAGACTCCGAACCTCGCTACTTTCCCATTTTGTAAACACGAAAAAAAGGGTCAGAAATCTCTTTACGATTTCACTCCTTTTGGAACCAAAGCAACCTTTTCTCCTTTCCAACTTTATCATCTTTTTCCTTGGGTTTTATGAGATAAGATTCTAACAAAAAGATGAGCAAAGTCTCGTGTCGGATGGGAGTGTGCATCCACTCACATCACATGCTAATCACTTTCGCTCTTTACCTTCGACTTCACTTCCCTTATCTCGTTGCTGCTTTTCTAAGCTATCCCTTCTTTCAATTATAATATTCCAATGCAATAAAGAATGAAGCAACAAGGGTGGAAGAGGTGAATAAGTAGATACATAGATCATATCTATATATATATGGGCTCTTGACTGAGGTGAAGTATTACATTGAATTCAGGTCCAACGTTAACTCTCTACTAAATTAAAGCTGATGTATGTGAGGTTTACTGGCGCAGTAGGGTAGGGTCCAAGACCAACTGCCTTGAAATTGCTGCATATGGAAATCAGCTAAAAATTGATTTATCACTCAGTATGACTCAAAATATACTCTCCACTCTTTGAGCAGAACTGAAAATTCATACAATTACCGAATGAACAGTGTTGAACTTTCAGAATTATCATCTCCCGTTAGGAGGTGAGATGGATCCACTGTAACTATTATTGCTACTCATTACGATGATATAAAGGAAGAAGTGGCAACTCTTTGTTTCTTGTGAACCTCCGAGAGTAGACTACTCCTGGGTCAGGAGGGGAATCTGAGTGGGCCATGCTCAACCTCTTTGATGTTTATGCAAGATATAGACAGTTAGTAATTGTTTGTCTTTTCTTTTCTTAGTCAAAATTAGAGGCACTGAAGAAGTATGACCTGTACTGATGTTTGTTGAAGACAACAACCCAATATGTTTGTGGAGGACCTGTACTAATTATGTCTTTCCATCCATTGGGTACTCTTGAATATCCAAAGGCTAATGTTTAGTATCAGCCTTTCTGAGTCTGGTGCTAGGAGAGCAGAATCCCTGTATTGAGAATCTCAGAATCATTCAGAGCAGAATGCTAAAAGATTGGCATTGCCCCCCCACCCAACAGGAGACACACAGCTAAAGCTAGCTAACTGTAACAGTTTAAAACTGATTCCCTTCTAGCCCCTTGCAAACTTCGTGAGTGTTAGATGCTTCAACACTTGGTTTTTGAAACGCAAATAGCCAAATTGAACGCTTCAAATTGGTTTTGTCGGAGTATCTGCCATCTAAGCTTGGGAGAAAACATGCTTTGCAACAACCAAGTGTTGCTGAACTTTGTCACAGACAAGTTAAAGATCTCTCCACATGTTTGGTGCATGCATATGAAGTATTGGATTTGCAGCAAGCTGCACTGTGCTCTGGTTGTCACACCAAATTACAGGAGAAGATGAAATAGAACAATTAACCTCAAATAGGAAGGATGAAATCCAAGTAGTTTTAGCAATTGTTTGCCTAACAACAAAATTCAGCTACCGTAGATGATCTAGATATAGTGGACCGTTTAATTGAAGACCAAGAAACCAAATTCTATCCAAGATAAATACAATAACCAGAAGTTGATTTCCTATCATTGGGATCAAAAGCCCAGTCTGCATCACAATAAGTAGTAAGATTGAGTGTGGAACTGCAATGAAGATGAAGATCAAATCAATTGTTCCACAAAGATAATGCAGTATAAAGCTTTACAATTTTCCAACGACACTCAAGAGGATGATGCATATAAGATAGCTTTGGTCTAGTAACAGTTACATATTGCAGTGCTCTTACAAAGTCACGATATAGTTTAGGATCAGTAACATCATCGATACCCATGGAAGATAACTTGGCAGCTAGATGGCATTGGAATTTGGATGGCACTAGCCTCATGCATGTTTGCATGATGAAGCAAATTTGAGATATACCTGGATTGAGAAAGATGAAGACCATGCAAAGTGTGTCGAACTTGAATGCCTAAGATATAATCCTATTCGTCACGATCTTTAACAGCAAAAACATTATGAGGCCTAGTAATCATATGTTGAACTTCCTCAGAATTGCTACCAATAATGATTATATCAACATATACAAGTAGGTACATAAACTGAACTTAAAGCTGAGGTTCAAATGAACAATGAATTGTCAGATTTAGTTGGCCACAAAATCAAGAGAAATGAGAGTAGATTTCAGGTTACCAAACCATGCCCAAGGAGCCTACCTCAAACCATAAACCTTATGTAGTTTACATACAAAGTTGGATTGTGAAGATCTTCAAATCCTTAAGGTTGCCGCATATAAACCTCTTCTTTAAGTTCACCATTTAAAAATGCATTATTGATGTCCAACTGACAAAGACACAGACCCTTTAATAATGCAATGGTAAGAACAACATGCACAGTTGTGGGCTTAACTACAAGGCTAAAAGTATCTGTAAAATCAAAACCAGGTATTTGATTGAAGCCCTTTGCCAGAAGATGTGCTTTATACTTGTTCAAAGAACCATCAGGATTGTCTTTAACAGGAAAAACCACTTGCAGCCAATCGCCTTCCTATCAGCAAGTAGAGGCATTAAAGACAATTGCTTGTTACACATTAAAACAGAATATTCATCATTCATAGTACATTTTCCAGCAACATGCTTCAAGGTTTCAACAACAGACCATGGAACAGTGTAGACATTATATATTTTTGGTTTGAATATGCCAACCTTAGCAAGCGTACACATAGGATAAGTATTGATGAAAATTTGATAGGAGGAGGATTAGAAGCAGGAGGACTGATATACTGGTATTAGGTAAAGGCAATTGGTTTGATGTTTGTGAAGATGATGAAGAAGATAAAGAGGCATGAGTGAAAGAAGGGAGAATAGAAGGTTCTGAAACAAGAGGTATTGATGAGTTAGCTGGTGGAGAAGAAGGGGTAGCTGAAGTTTATGCTTCACATGTGGCTTTAGATTGAGATAACAAGCACATCCAAAGGTTTTCAGCACAGAATAATCAGGTGAGATATTGAACAAAAGCTCGAGACGAGCAGATTTTGGAGAAGATGAACTAGGTAACCTGTTGGATAAGTTCACAGCAGTGTGAAAGGATTCATCCCAGCACTTCATGTGCAAAGTGGAAGTAGCAAGCAACATCAAACCATGCTCAACTATGTGACAATATTTACGTCCAACTACACCATATTGTGCTTGAGTATAAGGGCAGGAAATTCTATGAATGATGCCATATTTGAGTAGATTATTTGAGAAAACTTTGAGCTCAATGCCACCATTACTTTGCAAAGCTTTAATTTTTGTTTGCAGTTGGAATTCAACTTAAATTTTATAAAAGTTTGAAGATGATTAGATTTGTTTCAAAGAAGATATATCCAAGTGAATTTTGAATAAGCATCAATGAAACAAATGTAATATCGATATCCGTTTGAAGAAACACCAGGGGAAGGTCCCCACAAATTAGTGGGAATCAATTGCAGTGGTGCATCATAAATTGTATCAAAAGAATAAAATGGAAATCGATGAATCTTGCCAAGACAACAAGAATGACAAGCAAGAGATTGCAACTTATTATCATAGTAAATGTTGCAAACAAAATAGAGTGAACCACTTGAGCAGATGGATGACCAAGCCTATTATGCCAAGCTTCAAAAACAGAAAAAAAAAAGAATTAGTGATCAAACTAGCACCCATTGAAGTAATAAGAACAGTAAATCCTGATGATTGTTAATGAGAAGAAGCACTTGAACTTGATTTGCAGTCAGATAGAGTAATTTGAGTAGTGTTGAACACGTGAAGTCCATCACTAATTCTCCCTTTTAGAAGCACTATTCAAGTATCCCGATCTTTGACAAAGCAAGAATCAGAATAAAACTCAGAAAATATTATTGTCAGAGCAAAACTTTGACACACTTAATAGGCTCTTTGTAATCTTAGGAACGCGTAGAAGACGATTAAGAGAAAGAGATTTGGTTGAATTAGGAACAGTAAAAGTGGAATGACTGATATGAGCAAGGGAAAGGTCATAGCCATTACCTATTAACACCTGATCAGGACCATTGTAGTCTTCAATACTAGTGAAATTTTCTTCATCAGCTACGACATAATTTGAAGCACTAAAATCAGGATACCAGCTAGGATCAGTTGGAAGCTTTGGTGTAGCGAGAAAAGTAGTTGGAGTTCCTAAGAAAAAGGCATCAAAGGACGCATTAGAATTGCTTACAGCTGAACCACCATATCGAAGATGTGTCATATGAGCTGAAGATGAACCAGCAAAGGACTAATCAAATCTATAGTAGCAATTTACCACAACATGACTAAACTTGCCAAACAATTGACATTTTGGTTTGTTCTGACTCCACTAACCACGGCCACGACTAGAGGCAGATGAAGAAGGTGGGCCAACATGATTGGGCATAATCTTTGAAGAGGACAATCAACCAAAAGAGGTGCAATGAGGTGGATGAGAAACTTTTTATTCTGCAATAGCTCCTCATGACGGAACATGATGAAATCTTTTACCAGCAACAAAGACTTAAGAGACAGAGTTTGATCCAACAGTAATTGGTGTAGATCAAGATTCTTGAAATGACGTTTCATTCTTGCTTCTTGAGCCAACAATGGAGTTTCAATTTCTTCAAGTGATAAATCATTAGATCTTGCTTCCATAGGGAGAATGAAAGGTTCATACTCTTGGGAGAGTCCATTAAACATTGCACCAATATGTTCTTCAGCTGAGAAAGAGTTACCAGCAAGGGAGAGAAGATTTACACACCTTCCGATTTTCAACAAACAATCATTCATACTACAGCCATCCTTCTTGATTTTGAAGTTGAGTTTTATATTGAGAAATCTTTGCATGAGCTTGAGAAGAAAAATACACTTCAAGAGTATGCCAGATTTGTGCAAATGTATCACATTCAACCATTCTTGAAAGAATGGATTCTGTAATGGAAGAAAGAAGACATGACAAAAGAAGTTGATCTTGCTGCTCCCATTCTGCAAAATCAGGATTGATCTAATCCAATTCGTCAGCAACATGATCCAGAAATCTTGATGGAGATTTGCTGCCATCAATGAATTCTTTAAAACTTGTGATCTTTGACCTTTGATTGTCGCAGGAACTTGTTTGCCCTATCAAATTTGACACTCAAAGAATAATTGAAAGATAATGGAGAAAATTGTTGTGAATCGAACAATAAAGATGAAGCAAGATAATCAATAGCAGGAGATGAAGACTGCATTGCTATTTCTTACTTTTGAGGCCCTGATACCATGTCATGATGTAAGAAAGAAAGACCCACGAGAAGAAAAAAGGAACAGAGGTTCTACGTATTGGAAACAGGGAGAGAACTTGTATTGAATGTTACGTGAAGTGTTTATAGAGTATATATATATATTTCTTACTTTTGAGGCTCTGATACCATGTCATGATGTAAGAAAGAAAGACCCAAGAGAAGAAAAAAGGAACAGAGGTTCTACGTATTGGAAACAGGGAGAGAACTTGTGTATTGAATGTTACGTTAGGTGTTTATAGTGATATACACACACACACACATGGATGACTTGAGCTGTATCCTTCAATAACTAACTAACTAACTGATGCAACTGTATAAACATGAACTGCAACAATTTAAAACTGATTCCCTAATAGTGATAGATTACTCATAGAGAAGCTTTCTATTGTAAACCTTTACTGATAGCGGATTTGTGTGTTGGTACACTCTGGACTGGAGGTTTTCAAACCATGTTGAACCTTTTGTCCTTTTGTTTCTCTTTTGTGTGTCTGAAATTTTCTTGGATTCATCTCTTGACATTACTACAACACACATTAAAAAATAAATAAAAAATATGGCGCTTACTTCAATAGTGTTTTCCATCCTCTTGCCTATCTCCACATTGTTTTTTTTTTTTTTTTTTTTAGACATACATGTAGGATGAGTTGCCAAACCATCTGTTTTTTTCATGTTCAATGACCATGGATCTGGTCAAAGTGGTACTCTTTCTCAAGAAGAAAGGTAGAGTTCCTTTTAGCAAGGTATGACGGCTCTTCTTCATAGCTCAATGTCTAAGGGGAGAAAAAGGTCGGAACAATGGCATCATCCGTAGGTCGTTATGTCTTGAACGAAGGCAGAGAATCTTCCACCTTTGGTATGAGGTTGATTCTAGGTTGTAGGATAACGTCATGCTATGAGCTTGTTCTTGGCTTGGGTGATGACTTCCTCCTCCTAAAATGGTTATTCTATAATGCATTGGCGTAGAAGGCATCTTGCATCTAAGGATGGTCATATAGTTTGTTCCTTGCGGATATTGGCAGCTTGTTGAAGCAGGGAGTTTTGCTATTTTCGCAACTAGAGAACCCCTCATCTCTTTTTTTTTTCTTCTATATGTATATGATATAATGTACATATTTGTTTCTCTCTCACTCCAAAAAAACAAAAAAAGAAGAAAAGAAGAGAAAAGAAATTTATCTATGTTGAGCAAGGAATAAGGAATTTAACATGGAAAAGTTTCATTTTGCAGAGTGCAAATAAATGATAAATAAGAAAACATGAATACTTTACCACAAACTATACTCTGAATAGAATTACAAGTAGATATAAACTGAAGTTCTTCAAATGATACTCATAAGCAAGTT
This sequence comes from Tinospora cordifolia, assembly GCA_030144865.1. NCBI lineage: Eukaryota > Viridiplantae > Streptophyta > Magnoliopsida > Ranunculales > Menispermaceae > Tinospora > Tinospora cordifolia. Next base: position 10,586 of record JAJIYU010008192.1, on the reverse strand, counting down.
GCAAGCTTATGAGTACTTTTGCATCCACAGCTAAAAAGATGAGGAAGAAAATTAATAATCTAAGTAGAAATTGCTATTAAATGTTTTCATGTGATGAAAGGGTTTTATTCTTGACAACAAAATGGTGTCATGGAAGCTTGGTGAGGCCAGCGGCTGCAGATCCTAGATGCGATGAAGATGATAGTAACACAAAAATTAAGTGAATAATTTGAAGAACGAGAACCTAATTTAAATAAAATACACAAGTGCATACGTCAAGGTTGTTCAAATAAGGATTTGTATAAGAAAATGAAGAGGAAATTGTAATCAAGAATGCTTCCATAGAGGTCTACATTAAAAGAATAGTTAAAAATGATAAGCTTCAATGCAGTTTAGTTGAGGTTTGCAGTCCCCATAACTTCAGAAGAAAACCAAGCATCCAGGATCTGCTACATTTCCCTTGTACTCATAAGAAGTTAAATTTCTGTTACTCTCCAATAGGCAGAAACAAGGCATCTAATCTAATTTCAAGTTATGATGCCACCATAGGTGTTCCAAACATCCTCGATTCTAATCTATTGTGGTGGTAGGACTAAAGTTTTGGAGGTGCAAAAGTCTCAAAAAAGAATTTTGGAAATTGAAACTTTATCTTATTTATCAATAAAAAAAGAAGCCGAGAAGAAACAGTTATGACTCAGACAAAGCTTGAAAAAGGAAGACACTAACTCGACCAAAGTTTCCTATAACTTTAGGCATAGGTATGGGATTTTACTCCAAAAGGGTTCAGTATTTGTAAGAAAGAGATCCCAGCTACTATTCTACATGATTAAGCATGCTTATATCCAAAATGTGAAACTACTATTTAGGTCCATGCCAAATTTTGGGCCTAGGTGTGGAATCTTACACTAAAAGGCTTTGATATTATCAAGGGTGAGATCTCAACTATATTCTATGCGATGAACATTCCCATATCTGAAATGTGAGACTATTGTTTCGGCTCACACACACACCCCTGACAATCAACTTTCTTTATGATCATATCCAACAATTAATGTCAAATCAACCGCGTCATTATCTCAAAGAAGAGAAACTTGAAGAACCATCTACAACCATGAGAACTCACATGTGCTTCACCTAGTATACATGTGTCCTAGCTGAACCATTAGCTTTGATACCATTTGTAATGTGGACTTGAATTTTTCATTAGTATCAATATTATTTCCAATTTAATTAATCACTTTTGGGCTTAATTGAAGAATTTACTCCAAAAAACCTCAATGGTATTGAGGGCAAGATCTCAAATTATATTACACGTGATGAGCATACCCATATCCAATGTGAGAGTCTTCTTTCAATCCACATATGCCCAACACTACGAATGGATGTCATAATGCAAAACTATATAAAATCTGCACGAACATGCGTGAATGGCTCTTTTTTTTTTCCCTTTCTTGTTCTTCTGCTAACACAGAACTTTCTAAGTTAATGCATAAAACTCTGTTCCCTACAAATGATACACCTTTTCTTAGTTCTATCTTTTAGAATTAACACTTAAGTGTTTTGCCATACTACATTCTACTCGTGTTCATTCTCAAGTTGAAGTTTTGAACCAGTGTATATTTGTACATTGGCAAGACAAAAACAGAGAACATTTTATGAAGTAAACCATTTATTTACATCGTGATCTCCAGTGATGTGATAAGTCTAAAGGAAAATAAGTAAATTTTACAGAACCATACTGCGTCATTGCATAACTAACCACTGGAAAGTCATAGTATTTCCAACCAAATGATCATATCAAGGATTTGGTTTCCAATTACAAGCGCATACCTGTCAGCTCTTCACAAAATCTGGTTGGTTAGTGACCGATCTTACCCATGCCCACTTATGGTCGTTGGGGCTAATTTCATTCTTAGCCTCCGCAACCTCAGCTAATGGTATATATGCATAACATCCATTAACAGGACCAGAGACAAACCCAGTGTACCCAGCCATGACACCATGAATCGCAGAGTGCGCAAGAAGTGTGCAGTACATGTTATCAGTGGCATTAGCAGGAACAGCACGAACCATGTAAGTAGGATCAATGTACTTAACTGTGAATAACTCTCCTGGATGGTCTCTAGACCACCAGTTGTTCAACTCTGATTTTAACCACCCCCCAACATCCAAGAAAACAGGGTTGCCTGACTCATCCCTCTCTTGTTTCTGCGCATCAGTTCTTGGAATCAAGTCCTGCCCAGCCCCTTCAGCTACCACTAACACAGCATGCCCATTTTGTCTCAATCGTTTCTCCAGAAACTCAAACAAGCCTCCTTTCCCATACAGGTAAAAATCATTTTCAGGAATTAAGCAGCAATCTACATCTCGGCTGCTTAAGGTTGCATGGAGAGCAATGTGACCGGTGCTTCTGCCCATCAGCTTGACCAAGCCAATGCCATTAACTGCACTCTCAGCCTCCACATGAGCGGCACTAATTGCCTGCTGTGCAACTTCCACGGCTGTCTGGAACCCAAAAGACCTGTCAATGATTCCAATGTCGTTGTCAACAGTTTTGGGGATACCAGTCACTGCTACATTCAGTTTCCGGCGACATACTTCATTGAAGATCTTAACCGCCCCCCGCATTGTTCCGTCTCCCCCAATGATATAAACCTATCCATTTGCAAGGAAACCAAGTGACTTACAACGAACCCCATCAAATCAATTTAAAGAAGATAACTAAATAGTAAAGTTCCAATTTGTTTCTCATAATTATTTCCTCTCCTATTACAGGTCAAGAACCCAAACAAAGTTCACATTTTAAAGAAGAAGAAAGAGATTGAAGTTACCACAAGTGTTCCAGTTCAGCTCAATTACACAGAAAGCAGTGAATTTTGGGAAACGGAAAGGAATATAAAAGAGATTGAAGTTACCACAAGTGTTTAAGTTCAGCTCAATTACACAGAAAGCAGTGAATTTTGGGAAACGGAAAGGAGAATATATATATATATATATATATATATATATAACCTGATTGAATCCCCGACGTTCAATAGCATCGACGATCTTCAACAAATCAAAGCCTCCTCTCGAGGTCTCAAGCACAGTGCCACCTCTCTTATGCCAATCGTCAACTCTCTTTGGCTCAAGCTGCATGGGTTCCATGGAATAGAATCCTCTGTACCCCGCCGGAACACCGAAAATCTGGCGCACACCGTAGAGATCCCAAAGCCCCACCACCAATTCCCTAATAACAGTGTTGGAGCCAGGACAAAGCCCTCCGCAAGTAACAATGGCGGCTCGAACGTTTGCAGGGTTGAAGAAGATACAATTTCGCGGGCCAGCACGGTGATAGGCTAGATGAGGCTGATTGATGGGTAAAGAGCTAGCGAGATCGTAGATGATTTGGCGGAGAATAACGTCGGAGCTAGAGATGTAGAACCCATCGGAGGGGTGATAGTAGTCGTTGTGATCCAAAGGGTTGGTGATGGTGGTGAGGTTGGGTAAGTAGTCGGTGAGGTGTGGTAGTTTTTGTAAGAGTGTCGGAGTGAAGGATGGATTGTTTTGATGGAAAAGGGTTGATGCGTCTTCTTTACGACGGGAAGCTGCTGGTTCGGAAGTGCCATCTTCACTGTCAAGATTTTCGTCGGCCATGGCAGGCCGGGTTTTTGGCGTAGCCGGGGGAGAGAGAGATGAGGAATTGGAGGAGACGCAGGAGGACGAAGAGAAGAAGGTGAAAGGATGTAAGCAGATGGTTGTGGTGGTGGCGTCCCCTAGAGCCAGCACGTGTGTGCGCCACGCTTCTCCACGTAACACGGATGATGTCAGTATGCTAATGTTTTCTTTAACTGTGAAATGTTTGGAAGTCGTATTTAAGTTTTGTGAAGAAAAGAAATATATATATATTTGCTTAATGTTAGAAAAGAAAAGAAAATTACTAAAAGATCAATGAACTATTAGAAGAAAAATTTGAGAAAATAAAAAATGGAGAGACCTTGTCATTCTTTTGATAATATGTTAAATTTCAACCTTGGTACATTATTTATAATGTGAACACTCCTTATATAGGTTTTTGATCATAATGGGTAATAAATACCATTTACAACACATAAATATAATGGTTACAATAATATACATGGCCTATAAGTTACACAAAAATGGTGGACCATAAACCTATTATAATTTAGGGGTTAGAGAATAATAAATAGTGAGTGGTTACAAAGGTATTCAATATAATTATTTATAACACTCTCCATTTAAATGTCTTTTATATGAGAATATGTTTTATTAAAACCTTACTAGATAAAACCCAGTGGGACAAAAATCTAGTAGGAGAAAGAGTACATATTCTTTTGGAGTCTTATACTATTGTTAGGACTGCCTTATGAAAAATCTTGCAAGGAAAACCTAGTGGGATAAAACCTTAGCTAAGGGAAAAAGAGTACAGTGCACTAATCAATAACTCCTTTTTATTCTCCCCCTCATGATGACATGTGTAAATTTTCTTTTATTGTCTTATTTAAAATATTTTGAGTCAGCACATCCAAATCTTGTGCTCGGCGGAACTTTTACGAGCAAGTCTTCAATATTTTCATTTAATCTTATTTGTTGAATATCAATTCCATCATTCTTCTGAAGCTTATGTGTAAAGAAGAATCTTAGTGAAATATATGTGGTTTTGTCACTTTCGATAAATCATTTTTGTGATCACGCAATACATGTTGCATTTTCTTCATATGATGTTGACAGACGAGCTTCCACAGTATCTTTGAATATGTTGGATCATAGATCTCAGCTATACACATCATGACTTGCTTCATAGATTATATAGATTGTCACTTGAAAAATTTATTTCACGGATCATTATGACATTGCAATATCAACATAAGTGAAAATAGATCATCTTTGTGACCTTATTTTATGAGGATCCGATAAGAACTCAATATCTGCATTCTAGCCAACTTTAGTGTTGCTTTGTTTTTCTCGAAAATATAGAATTATATCATTTGTTTCTTGAAGATTGTAAAGTATATACTAAATGTCATTTTAATATCTTCGAGCTGGTGAAGCTAGTGAAAACTAAGTAGAGAAAATGATATATAATCTTGTGCAATTTGTTAAGAGTATAAGTACATCAATGGTAATAAGATTTGATACTTCAAGACCAATAATTTTTTTCTATCATAAAGATGAAACAATTGTTGTCAATTTCAAATGATCTAATTACCATTTAAGAACTTAGTGATGTTTTGTCCATCTAAAACTTTATGAATAAACTTAGTGATAGACAAGAATTTAACTTGAAAAATTTTTAATTTACAGGTTGAGATAAAGTTTTGTTTTTCCAAGATCTTTCATATCAAATTTCTTTAAATTTGATATCTTTTCTATTTCTTCACTAGTTTCTACATGGTTATAGCATTCAAGTAGTAAATAACAAGGACATGCATAATAAACATGAATTAATAAATGTAATTATAATATGCACATATAAATATGATTACTAATAACAATCAACAACATTCTAAAAGATGCACACGAATAATCAAGTAATATGATAATGTTAAATATTCTAAAATCTATATTTCGAAACATTTACTTCAAGCATACATTTTTAATTCTTCAGGGATTTTAATCCTTCTGGGATTCTAATGTTTCTGGGATTTTTCATATATATCATCATCTATGGATCAAATTTTTTTGAAAATTTTCATAGAATGTTTATTTGCATCCAGCACATTATACACTTCAAGTATAAAAATATTTCTCATTCGTCAATGAGTCTAAATTGTTCATTTTTAATGTCGACATTATTCCACAATCTATAGTGTGAGATCCCCATTGTATAGAATTTCAATGGACACTTTGAAATATCATAAATATCATGAGCAATATTTATTTTCATTCAATATTTCACACATATATTGAATTTATGATATTTTTCACATACGAGTCATATTATGTCATTTTATTAGACATTTATATCAAATATATTCTGTTTAGAAAATGTCTAATTTTTCAATATATATTTCTTCCGGAGATATTTATGTCTTAGAATACTCATGTTCCCAATTTAATCCATTTCATGAAATATTTAATTCACAATTCATGGGACATATGAGCAGAATATTATTTTATTCCTCTTTAGGAATATTTTGCACATGTGTCCTTTAACTTGATCTGTCAATCACACTTCAGGTGTGTCAAATATTCACAAATAACTTGCGTATCAGTTAACTGATTATATATTTGCACATGATTGATCTTTTGAACTACCAATTGGTTTTCAACTTCTCATTTGAGATTCATGTTCACGGAGTTGATTGATCTTGTGAACTATCAATTGGTTTTCAACTTCTCCTTTGAAATTCATATTTACATAGCCTCATATCACACTAACAATTTTATATGTCATTATTTGAAAATTGGGTTTTTTCCCCCTACTGACAAGAAAATTGTTTCACTGAATCATGACGTGATAGAAGTATCATGTTGAGGTTTCGAAAAAAAATTGGCCAATCATGCCAAAATATAAATATATTTGTATCAAAGAACTTTTTGCTCCCACACAATATATTTCAATCGACCTTATATGTCAATATAATAAGCCAAGAGGAAAACCAATTGTTCTTCGAGAACATTTATCTACTAATCTTTAAGTTATTCTTTAAGAGCAATTATTTGTCAATATACTAATTTTTCTTCGAGAGCAATTTTAGCAAAATATAAGTCATTACTTTGTCACTATAAATATGCCGCATTCGTAAATATAGTAGTTACTTTTCAGGAGCCATCAATAATTCTCTCAATTTTAGCATATTTTTTAAGAAGACATTGATCAATCGTATGGTGATACTACAGGTATTCAACTAATATCAATTTATTTGATATATAATGCAAACACTTTATAGTATATAATTTCATGTGTTGTAATAAGAACATTATTCCACTTTAGAAAAATAGTAACGGTTATAACTATATTATCGACAACTACAACCATATTTATAGTTCATAAAATAATTTTATTTATGACATATGCATATAAAATATATCAAAGTGTAATTTTTCATCATTATTTTTTTTATCATATCAATATTTGAATGCTTCTTCAGGAGCATATTCAACATCAAATAGTATTTTTTTTCAATATTATTTCATGACATTTTAATATTTAAATATTACATGATTCATTGTATGATCAAAATAAACTTCAAGTTTTATTGATCAGGTAATATAACAATTTTATGTGCTGATTTAATTATGATGAATCTTTTAATAATGTTTGTCATGAAATATTTATAAAATTAATTTGAAGCAATAGATAAATGTTGAATAAAAATATTAAATAATAAAATAAAATGTATGTGTTTAAAGATAATACTAATTTATAATCAAATTTTTTCAATTAAAAAAATGATAAAATAAAAATTTTTCAGATGCTCTATTATCATTAGACTATTTCTTAATTAGCTTCTGGCTAATTTAAAATTCTATAATTATTAAAAGTCCATAAGCAAAACTCAATCTAGTTACATACAGAGCATTATAACTTTAACATTTCAAAATATTTCAATAGCTTCTAGCTAGTTATAATAATTTTATAATTTTATTTTCAATGACTTTGTACTAAAAAAATCTAAGTAACAAAACCCTTTTTAATAGCCAATAACCAAAACTTTATTTCTCAATAATTTTAAGCTATAAAGTATTTATTTTATTATATAGCTTTAAGCTATGGATTTTCTTTTTTAAGTGTTGTTATTTCAATATACCAAATTAAATATCATAACATATTTTGTATTTAATTGGTATTGCAATTTCAAGTGCAATCAACCATACAATCATAATATTTTTTTCTATATAAACAAATAATAAGATTTTGACTAAATCTCTCTTCCCTTTTTTTCTGTATAGCTTCAAGCTATATATGTTTCAATTATAAAATTTGCTTTTATTTATATAAATCAAAATTTATTAAAAAGAAAATTCAGTCAATATACATGATTGAAATAATTCTAAATATTTTAAGGGTCTTAGAGCCTAAAGGCCTTCGAGGCCTTGGTGTTTGATTCATATATATATATATTTATAATTTCAATCATATACATAGTTTTTTAATGTAGCTTGAGATATAAACAAAAATATTATATCAAGCTAAATAAACTTAATAAAAATAAATAATGAAAATTATAATTTTAATTTAGATAAAAATATCATCTTAGAGTTATTTTTCAATTTAAAAAAATAATTTCATTTAATTTACAATCTCTTTATGCCTTATATCATGATATTAATTATTTGAAAAGAATGATCACTATGGTATAAAAATTATTCTCAAAGAAATTCTTCTTATTTCAATCACTGTAATATTTTTTTTTAATATTATAACAATTATATTGACGCTCATATCAATAATTATTAACAAATCAACATTCACTTTAGAGAATGTATAATACTATTTGGAGGAATTTTTTTTTTTATCAAAATAATTTTTATTTTGCTCATGCATCAAAATTTGCAATTTAATACCTATATTCATAAGGATCAATCATTTTTTCATATTAATGAGATAGATGTATATTTATCATATTTCATAATATTAAACATTTATACTTTAACATACATATATCATTTACAAATGAACACACATATGTAATTGTAATAAAATTATAATAAAAATTAATATATGAATGCTATTTTCAAATGTTCACATCTTGATTTTTCTTTCCAAAATGTACTATTTGTATGAGTTGGTAGGACAACCTTCAGGAAAGAGCAATGAGACATAGTCTTCTTAAATAACCGGCCTCTTAGAACGGGATAACCCGTCTCCCTTTTAATGTTTAACTTTACTCGGAACAAGGCTTACCTACTATCAACTCAAACTTATAGTACTATTTGTATTATAAAAATTAAGAATAGGACAAAAGTAATTGATTATATATCAAATTAATATTTATTTGTCACATTTTGACTTTTGATTTCTGATGTAGAAGATCTTACAAGACGTGACTACAGAGCATACTTTCTTGGTCAATCCCAACCATTTCGATTTTTGTAGCTTGGTAGGAAATAGATTTGCAAACTCTTTCACTTTGACGAAAGTACTGTTGATATTGTATATAATTTATACTAAATCATATATATATGCAAAATATATGTATCATTCAAATAATAATATAAAAATCAATCTCACAACTTAAAAAACATACCTTCAAACTTTCACCTTCGAAGCTATTGTTTCTTTGATCTTTAAGATATTTTCATCAAGAACATGATCGTGCTGATAACATGTGATAAAATAAAAGAAAAACTACTAGAAGATCAAAGAACTAATAGAAGACAAACTTGAGAAAATAGAAAATGGAGAGACCTTGTCATTCTCTTGATAATAGGTTGAATTTCAACCTTGATACATCCTTTATAATGCGAACACCCCTTTATATAGGTTTTTGGTCATAATGGGTAATAAACACTATTTACAACACATAAATATAATGATTACAATAATACAAATGCCCTATAGGTTACACAAAAATGGTGGACTATAAACCTATTATAATTTAGGGGTTAGAGAATATTAAATGGTAAGTGATTACAAAGACATTTAATATAATTATTTATAACACTTAATAATTTTTTTAAAAAGATTGTTTCTTAAGATGAGACTTACAAGGGAGATTGAAAAGAAATTTGGTTGATATTAATGAAGGACAGTGTCACTAATGAAGCACGTGAGGACAGTATGAATCTTAACAAAGAACAAAGAAAAATTAAAGTTGAATTACAGGGGTCGGACTTTTGTTAAAACAGTTGGGCGCCTAAGGCGTTCTATTGTGAATCTCTCACCAAACATTCGGGGGGGGGTTGAGTGTTTGGTTTTTTCCAAACACTTAATGCACCTATTTATTTTATTTTATTTTATTTATTTTTTAGGACTACAAAGGTAATTTCATATATATATATATATATATATATATAAATTTATTTATTTAATTTAGTATTTATTTAAAAATAAAATTTAATTTTAAATAATATATGCATATACATTTGAAATAAATAATATTTTGTAAAAAATAAATATGATATTTTAATTAATTTTAAAAATATTTTAATAATTTTAATAAAAAAGTGATATTTAAAAAATAAAAATTTTAAAACACATAAATTTAAAATGTAGTATTTTACATGTAAATAATATGTATTATGTAAAAAAATATATATTTTATAAATAAAATATTATAAATAGTACAATTAACTAGTTGATTAGATTATGAGTCTCATGTAATACAATATAATAAACTGTAATTACTAAAAAAATAATTTAATAAATAAAAATTTAATGAATTAATGATGTGATATAAATATTAAATTTTAAAACGGTATAAAAAGTCTTAGAGGGAGCTCTTCTTCTTGTCAGTAAGCTACTAACCATATCAGAATGGCTTTTTTTTTTTTTTTTTCCTGTTGATTATACAACTGTTACCTCTACTTGGATCTCAAGCCTGTTTCAAAAACCAAAAAAAAAAAAGAAAAAAAAAAGAAAGAAAAACCTTTATAAACTCATTTGAGCAATATTCACCGTCAAAACGGTTTTAATGGTATTGTTTGATTCACTTTTCACA
>JAJIYU010008191.1:0-18272 GCA_030144865.1 Tinospora cordifolia | reverse complement strand
TGTTTTATTTTCATTCCATGTTTTGAAAATGGATTTGAAATGTTATTCCGCTGCAAAATGCTTTATTTGGCCAAATATGAAATCACTATGGATTTATGAACGAATTGGATTTCGCTGCATATATTTTCATGAATTTCATATCTACTGAAAGAAGCCATTATTTTGATGGCTATTGTATATTTTTAATTTTCACGTCATAGCCTATTTAATAAAAAGGTATGAAGCATGAGACTGAGAAAGAAAAGAAACCGAACCACGTGGCCTCCGGCTCTCGGCGAACGAACGGGTGACCCGGGGTCCCCCGCCGAACGAACGAACGGGCACGCGCCGTCTCCGCACGCGGCCCGAGCGACAGATCATCGTAGCAGAGACAGGGACTGACTCCGGGAGCCGGGGTGTCACAGTTGAGGCAATTATTGATTGGCGACAACCGACTACAGTAACAGATATTCGTAGTTTCTTGGGTTTAACAAGATACTATAGAAGGTTTGTGCAAAATTTATCATGGATTGCTGCACCATTAACTAAGTTAACTAAGAAGAGTGTATCTTTCCATTGAGATGATAGTTGTGAACAAGTGTTTTTTGAACTAACCAAGCGACTAACATCTGTGCCAGTATTGGTGTCACTACCGGGCCAGGAATTAGTAATTTACACTAATGCTTCGAGATTAGGCCTTGGTTGTATATTGTTGCAAAATAATAGGGTCATTGCATATGCTTCATGATAGCTGAAGATACATGAAAAGAATTACCCTGTACATGATTTGGATCTGGCAACAGTAATGTTTGCACTTATGATCTTGAGGCATTATCTGTATGGTGAAAAATTTACATTGTACTCAGATCATAAAAGTCTTAAGTATCTATTCTCACATAAAGACTTAAATATGAGGCAAAGACATTGGATGGAACTGCTAAAAGATTATGACATTGCCATCGAATACCATCCCAATAAAGCTAATATATTGGCAAATGCTTTGAGTGTAACACCTACAAATTTTGTACGAATTTCAAATAAAATATTTTGTTTGAGAAATTTATAACATTTTCAGATATAAACTGTGTATACTCTAAAGTATGAAATAAATTAAATTAATTGAAAACCCTTGGTATTCGAGAATAAATAATAAAAACATATATATATATACACACGGATATATGAATTAGATGAATACAAGTATCTAAAAAATATTTGTTATGGTTGTAAAAATAATATTATATAATATGTGCATGTATGTGTATGAATAATATGTGGGTGTTAAAATAATATCATATTATAAGAGTATGTATATAGAAATATATACATAATAGAATGTAAATGTAAATATTTAACATTTTTATTTAATAAAAAAATGTCGTATGCTTATATTTATCTAATATAAGTATAATATTATATAAGTGTAAATTTATAATAGTAATGTATAAATAATTGTATGTATAATACTATAAAGTTATAAAAGTGTAAATTATAACATTTATTTATAACATTGTATAATATATATATATAGATATATATTATTCCATAGAGTATAAATACAGTAATTATTATTATTATTATTATTATTATTATTATAGACTCCCTGATCATATCGTCAAGCCTCTGGATGGGATCCTGCTCAGGCTGAACCAGAGGTGGTGGTGGCAACACCGGTTCCGGGATCCTACGTGGTCTCCCACGTTGAGGAGGCATCGTAGTCTGCATAAAACATTAAACTTCCATCATTTCTCTAAATTAGGCAGACCACCACTTTAAATGGTTATAACAAATGATAACTACATGCTAAGGTAGCTATCTCTTAGTAATACTCTAATCCCCTAAGTTCAAGCTCTAAATCTTACAACTCATTAACTTCCAATGACAGTCAAATTCCCCTCATGATATGGCTACTCTCACTTGGTTCGTCTTCCTGTTCTTCCTGTCAATCAAAAGCTAGAAAGTTTTCGTCCATAATTCCTCTATGCTACTCTAAGTCATTTCTAGAATTTTCCTAACTTCCGCCATTACTCTAAGGTTCCCTAGGTTAATACCAATTGTTATACTTTAAATTGGAAAACCTGGGCTTTGATACCAATATTTTCGAGACCCCTGCCCTAGGGAGAAGGACGAACCGACTAGCATAGTGTTCTGACAAACCCATTCCCAAACTGAGCTTGTCCAAAACACTGTTAAGCCTCTTCACAACACCATAGATAACACTATTAGAGTAATCATAATAAATGCAGAATCAACTATAACAAATAAGTACAGTAATTTTTTTATACAAAAGTTAATTATATATCCAGTGTCCTAAATGTAGCAGTAGCGGAATGCCTAAGTCAATATCTACAATATTTTCTTCACTCCCTATATATTATATATCCAGTGTCCTAAATTAGTACCTACCGACTAAAATTTCAGTATTAATGGGTATATCCCTATGTGTCGACTTTCAACTACAATATAATTTTCTAGGGTCCACGAGGGTACAAATAATATACATATTTGTATTCTACTCATAAATCTGAACACAATGATATATAAATATATATTGTATAGTTTCATTTCTAAAAAAATATGCCCTAATTTTGGGTCACACAATAAATTAATGCATTTATTAAAACTATACTATAAAACTGAAATTTACAATTTCTATAATAATTCAGAATTAGAAATGAGATAAAAATAATTTACCCAAAATATCAAATTTTCAAAAGTGCGGGACTCCTCTTTTTTCTTTTCTTTCCTTTTTCTTCTCTTTTTCTTCTTTTTCTTTTCTTTTCTTTTTTTTTCTCCTTTTTCTTTTCTTTTTCTTCTTCCTTTTTCTCTCTTCTTTCTCTCTCCCCTTTTTTTGAATCGGTTTTGCTTTCCCGAATGGTGTGAGCATCAATGGGAGAATGAGCTCCTATTTATCGGCAAGGAGCAAAGTAGTTGGGGGGTCCCACCTCATTAAACAAAGAGATAACCCTTTAACATGTTTTCTCTTATCTCATGACTCACCCACTTTTGTTTTTATTCATGACTCACCCACTTTTGATTTTTATCCAAATAACTCCATTATTTTCATTATCTTTCCAAGTCATTAGATAAGGATTTAATTTAAGTAATTTTTTTTTTTATTTTCTTAATTATCCATCCAAATGATCATTTATCTCTTATCCAATACACCTCATACATATTATCTTGTTATTTATTAATTTACTTAATTTTTTTCCATTTCCAACAATAATCCTTTATCCAACATTTTTATTTATTCAATTATTTTTATTGTTATTCCCAACCAAGCAATCATTACTCAATTAAATAAATATACACATAGTCATTTATTTGTTTCATCCATTATATATATATATATATACATATATGTATATACTTGAATTAAATCATTTCATTAATCATTTTCATTTTCATTTATTTGTTATTATTTTTTTAATCTAATCCACTTAATCCACTAGATAATTTTATTATTGTTTATTTTAATACCTACATTAATTAATTTCATTTCCGAAGATCACATATAGCCATTTAATTCACACATTAAATTATACAATACCCGTAAAATCATGTATTTTCATTTATAATTCATCAATTAATACATTAAAATACATGTTGAGCCCATCGACTCAATTTCTTAAAAAAAACACGGGTCATTACTATCTCCCCTCCTTAGAACAAATTTCGTCCTCAAAATTTACTACAATAATAAAAGATCAAGAAGTGACTCTCATAATATCAGGGAAATGACTCGCCATGTAATCTTCTCGCTCCCATATGTCCTGCTCAGTGCCATGAAACTGCGAACGTACACGCACCATCGGTATCTCCTTATTGCGCAGTTTTTTCACGGCCCGATCAATGATAGCTACCGGAGCCTCATCATACGAACAATCCTCTCGCAACTCAACATGTCTCCAATCAATCACGTGCGAGGGATCAGGATAGTACTTTCTCAACATCGACAAATGAAATACATTATGTACCCCCGCTAGCTGAGGCGGCAATGTTAACCGCTAAGCCACAGGACCTAACCTCTCGAGGATCTCAAAAGGTCCAATGTATCGGAGCGAGTTTCCCTAAAACACCAAAATGAGTCTACCCCTTCTGAGGAGAAATCCGAAGTAGTACATGATTACCAACATCAAACTCAAGGATCTTTCTCTCCTTATCCGCATAACTCTTCTATCGATCCTGAGCTGTCTTCATGTTCTGATGAATCTGTTGGATTTTCTCAGTCTATTCTTATACAAAAGTAGGGCCCAAAACTGTTGTGTCACCAACTTTGGCCCAACAAGCTGACGATCGGCAAGGTCGACCAGATAATACTTCGAATGGTGCCATGTCGATACTCACCTGGTAGCTGTTATTGTAAGCAAACTCACATAATGCTAAATGATCCTCCCAGCTACCACCAAAATCAAGAACGCATGCACAGAGCATATCCTCTAGAGTCTGGATCACTCTCTCTAACTGACCATCTGTCTATGGATGGAAGGCTATGCTCAAGTTTACTCTAGTCCCTAATTGTCTCTGCAAGCTCTGCCAAAAATGGGACGTAAACCGAGCATCTCTATTAGACACAATGGACACTGGGACCCCATGTAATCTCACAATCTCTCGGATATATAATCGACTCAGCCTCTCAACCGAATCTCTAGTATGAATCGGTAAGAAATGAGCAGACTTAGTCAGTCTGGCAATAATAACCCAAATAGTATCGTGTCTCTGCTAAGTCCGGGGTAATCCCATCACAAATGTGCTCCTATTTCTACTCAGGAATAGCCAAGGGCTGTAGTAAACCACCGGGTCTCTGGTGCTCAGCCTTAATCTGTTGGCACGTGTCACATCTCTGCACAAAGGCTGCAATATCTCGCTTCATCCCCGACCACCAATAAGTATGTCGAGCATCATGATACATCTTATTGGTGCCTGGATGAATGGTATACCTCGAGCGGTGCAGCTCTGCTAATACTCCTTGTCTCAAGCGAGGGTCATCTGGTACCCACAATCGTCCCCTAAACCTCAGTGCACCATCACTGTCAATCGACTACTCCACACGAGAAGTGTCGTCTGCCTACTCCTGTTATATCACATAATCAACGTTAGGAGGCTGTACCTCTATGATCTTAGTAAGCAGCACCGGCTAGGCTCTCATCTGTGTACTGATTCTGGTCTCGGTCGAAGTCTCGTGGATACTCATCACTGTCACATAATCAATCATCCTCCACTCCTAAGACATATGTCTAGCCACACAAGCAATTTCAACCCATACTCTACTCAGCACACCAGCGACTACATTGGCTCTCCCGAGATGGTACTCAATGGTAAAATTGTAATCCTTAAGAAGCTCCATCCATCTCATCTGCCTCATATTCAAATTTCTCTGAGAAAACAAGTACTTGAGGCTCTTGTGATCTGAATAAAGTGTAAAATGCTCACCATATAGATAGTGTCACCAAATCTTGAGCACAAACACCACTACTGCCAGCTCTAATTCATGGATGGGGTAATTTCTTTCATGTACCTTCAATTGTCGTGAGGCATAAGAAATCACTCGGTCTCCCTGCATCAACACACACCCAAGGCCTGTCCCACATGCATTTGTATAGATCACCAACTCACGACTGGATTCAAGTAATACAAGTACTGGCGCAAATGTCAAATGACGCTTCAGCTCAAGAAAGGCCTCCTCACACTTATCTGTCCATATGAATGGCACGTCCTTCTGGGTAAGCTTCATCATAGGTGCAACAATTCTTAAGAAATTCTGCACAAATCTGTGATAATAACCTGCCAAACCCAGAAAGCTACGGATCTCCGTCATTATAGTAGGTCTCGGCCAACTAATAATAGTCTCGACCTTCGTCGGATCAATAGAAATACCATTGGCTCCTACCACATGGCCTAAAATCGAACCTCTATCAACCAGAACTCGCACTTGCTATACTTAGCATATAGATAGTGATCTCGAAGAGTCTACAGTGTGATTCTCAAATGCTCGGCGTGTTCCTCCCTAGTCTTCGAGTAAATGAGAATGTCATCAATAAAGATAATGACAAAGGAGTCGAGATAGGGACGAAACACTCTCTGCATCAGGTCCATGAACATCGCAGGGGCATTTGTCACGTCAAATGGCATGACTAGGAACTCATAGTGCCCATAACGAGTCCGAAAGGTTGTCTTTGGTACATCTTCCTCCCTAACCCTCAACAGATGGTCCCCGGATCTTAGATCTATCTTTGAGAAAGCAGTGACACCTCTGAGCTGGTCAAATAAATCATCAATGCAAGGAAGAGGGCACTTATTCTTCACTATCACCTTGTTCAACTGCCGATAGTCAATACACAAACGGAGGCTCCCATCTTTCTTTTTCACAAACAGCACTAGAGCACCCCAAGGTGACACACTAGGGGTAATAAAACCCTTACTCATCAATTCCTCTAGCTGGACCTTCAATTCTTGTAATTCTTTTGGTGTCATTCGATAAGGAGGGATCGAAATGGGTTGTGTCCATGGAATAACCTTAATAATGAAATCGATTTCCCACTTAAGAGGCACCGGGTAAATCCTTAGGAAACACATCAGGAAAATCTCTAACAACAGGAATCTCATCAATACTCGTCCGTGACGGTCCCTCATCTATGGTGGTTAAATCGGCTAGAGTATCAATTTCATACTGAGTCGCCATTCTACCTCGGGTTCTCGATCTATTAAAGGCACTATCCTGAAAGATAATAATAGGTTGCCCTGGTATCTGAAATACGACCCTTTTGGCAAAACAGTCGACGTATGCATGGTACGCAGCTAGCTAGTCCATTCCTAGTATAGCATCAAACTCTAGGAACTCTAACACCCGAAGGTCAACAATGGTCTCCAAGTTTCCCAACCTCAACACGCAACCCTCACAAATTAGGTTAGGGTAAATGCGTTCCCCGGCTGTAGTACTCAACATGAGCCAGGTGGGTGATTTAAGGGGTTTAAATCCCAATCTGTTTGTGGCGTGTTTAGAGATGAATGATAAGGTAGACCCAACATCAATCAACACATATAAGGTATAATCTAAAATAGGAATGGTACCTTCTACCAGAGTCATGGTAGCCTCTGGATCAGGCTTTATAATGGCCTGTGTTCTCCCTCGAGTAATAGTAGTGGTGGGTACACTAGAAGCTAGAACAAGCATAAGGTACTCGAATCATCTGTGGCTTGGTTGACCACACTGATAACATATAATCTGACATCCCTGCATAGCCTTATACGTCTGGGTCGTCCCATAACCTCTATGTCCTGAATCTCGGCCCCTTCCTCGACTTCTACCTCGGGCCCCATACTGAGTCAGGGGTTGTCCCACCGGCTGATATGTCTAAACTGGGGTGGCAACGATTGGGACTATGGAAGATGGCTGACTCTGCTCCCCTCTGGACTGTCCTCCCAAGTACTTCCTCTTCCTTGGGTATCTAACTGCTCGAGCTTTGCCACGATAACCTCCTGGAGTCAATAACTAGGGCTGTAACTACTGCTGCGGCTGTACTGTGGCACCCTGTACTATCTGGACCATCGAGCGTTCATCTCTCCCATCGGTCTCAAACTGTAGCGCCTGCCTCTAAATGGTCTCAAGAGTAGCCTCAGTAACTGTCGATATCACCTGCCTAATATTGGCCTTCGACCCTCAATGGAAGAATCCTGCTCTCTCCCTCGGATTATCCACTAACTCGGGTGCATACTCCTCCAGTCAGAGCAATCTATGGGTATACTCCCTTGCCGACATGTCCTCCTGTCGTAGGGTCAGAAACTCCACCTTCTTATGTTCCCTTGCTATCTCAGGAACATAAGCGGTCAAGAATAATTCTTGGAAACGAGCCCATGTAGTAATCTGACCCTCTATAGTCCAGGTGGCCTTCAACAAGATCGCGGCCTCATCCTCAAGCATATGTGTAGCAAAGAGTACCCGGTTCTCCTCCGACAACTTCAACGTCTTAGAGTTCTTCTCAATGTTACAAAGCCAATTCTCTGTTACGTTTAAACTCAGACCCCCATGAAACTCATTGGGTCTCAAATCTAGAAACCTCTTCAGAAGGCGATCATGAATAGCCTCATCTCCCTGTCTCACTAGAGCTACCTCTGCGTGGTTACAACTCTCTCAGGTACAACTTGTACAGGGGGTGTTACTGGCTCAACCCTCTGTCTGTCAGCCTCAATCCTATCCAATATCTCTCTCAATAAGGTTGTCTGGGCCTGAGTAGCCTCAGTAGACGCCCTGATCATAGCCTCAAGCCTCTGGATGGGATCCTGCTCAGGCTGAACCAGAGGTGGTGGTGGTGGCACTGGTTCAGGGATCCTACGCGGTCTCCCACGTCGAGGAGGCATCGTGGTCTGCATAAAACATTAAACTTCCATCATTTCCCCAAATAAAGCAGACCACCACTTTAAATGGTTATAACAAATGATAACTACATGCTAAGGTAGCTATCTCTTAGGAATACTCTAATCCCCTAAGTTCATCTAAATCTTAAAACTCATTAACTCCCAATGACAGTCAAATTCCCCTCATGATATGGCCACTCTCACTTGGTTTTTCTTCCTGTCAATCAGAAGCTAGAAAGTTTTCGTCCATTATTCCGTTGTGCTACTCCAAGTCATTTCTAGGATTTTCCTAATTTTCGCCATTACTCTAAGGTTCCCTAGGCTAATATCAATTGTTATTCTTTAAATTAGAAAACCTTGGGCTCTGATACCAACATTGTCGGGACCCCTTCCCTAGGGAGAAGGACGAACCGATTGGCAAAGTGTTCTGACAAACTCATTCCCAAACTAAGATTGCCCAAAACACTATTAAGCCTCTTCACAACACCATATATAACATTATCAGAGTAATCATAATAAATGCAGAATCAACTATAACAAATTAGTACAGTAATTTTTTTATAAAAAAGTTAATCATATATATAGTGTCCTAAATGTAGCAATAGAGGAATGCCTAAGTCAATATCTACAATATTTTCCTCACTCCCTATACATTATACTAACTCTCAAAACAGTAAACCACGTGAGGAAACCTACCAAAATAAACAAGGTGCGCTTCACGTAATGACTACCTTCTTCCCCTTATTCGCAGAAGAAAAACCTGAAATGTCAGAGTAGTGAGCCAATTTTGTCCACAACGGCTCATTGAGTAATGTAACCTAATCTATAACTTAGAGGAAGTATTCTAGAAAAGCAATGTCATGTATGAACGCACAATAATAATAATGCGAATGAATGCAACAGTTAATAAATGCTAAATCCACAATGCAGTTGTGCACCTTCCATTTTGAAAACACTTTTAATGCTGAAAACACATAAATCCACTTGAGCAGGAGAAACCCGACGGTTAGGCGTATAGGTGACGACCCCAATCTGGGCCCACAGAACCCCCTTCAGGGCACTCTGTGCTAGGTGGTCACTAAATAATCTAGGGGAGCCTCAATTGATAGACTTGGCCCAACTGCACCCCCGGATGCGACAGCCACTCGTCTTCAATGCTCTACCACATTCAATACCCTAACTCGCAGCCAGACGTCGATATTTAGTGCACATTTTCATTTAAATTACATTTAAAGATTGCAAATGCATTTCAATATGTAAGAACATTTCATTTAATGATAGGATAACAACTTAAGTGATAAATTAGAAAACACTACTCACAAGGATGCTCAGCTCCCGGTGCTCCTCTAGTGACCGGTCGCGTCCCGCTACTGTTTGATCCTGCGTGATCAACTTAACTTCTTAATATCTACATAAAACTTGGCTCAAATTTTGACTTTATGGTCTTTAGTCAATCAAAGGATTGACTTGGTCAATTATAGTCAACTCTATCTAAACCAAACCCTCGCCGACCTGTCAAATTGACAAATTCAACATGATTAACAAGGTCAATTAAGCCTTTCATATTGGCTCAAAATTCTTCCAAAAATTATAATTTCAATGTTATTGAGTTCAAAGTTTTATTCTGGACATTTCAGTACCCACCGACTAAAATTTCAGTATTAATGGGTATACCCCCTATGTGTAGACTTTCAACTACCATATAATTTCCTATGGTCCACTAGGGTATAAATAATATACATATTTGTATTCTACTCGTAAATCTGAACACAATGATATATGTATTGTATAGTTTCATTTCTAGGAAAAATATGCCCTAATTTTGGGTCGCACAATAAATTAATGTATTTATTGAAACTATACTATAAAATTAAAATTTACAATTTCTATAATAATTTAGAATTAAAAATGAGATAAAAAATAATTTACCCAAAATGTCAAATTTTCAAAAGTACGCGACTCCTCTTTTTTTCTTTTCTTTCCTTTTTCTTCTCTTTTTCTTCTTTTTCTTTTCTTTTCTTTTTTTCTCCTTTTTCTTTTCTTTTTTCTCCTTTTTCTTTTCTTTCTTTTCTTCCTTTTTCTCTCTTTTTTCTCTCTTCTTTCTCTCTCCCCTTTTTTGAATGGGTTTTGCTTTCCTGAATGGTGTGAGCATCAATGGGATAATGAGCTCCTATTTAGGCAAGGAGCAAAGTAGTTGGGGGGTCCCACCTCATTAAACAAAGAGATAACCCTTTAACATGTTTTCTCTCGTCTTATGACTCACCCACATTTGTTTTTATCCATGACTCACCCATTTTTTATTTTTATCCAAATAACTCCATTATTTCCATTATCTTTCCAAGTCATTAGATAAGGATTTAATTTAACTAATTTTTTTATTTTCTTAATTATCCATCCAAATCATCATTTATCTCTTATCTAATACACCTCATACATATTATCTTGTTATTTATTAATTTACTCAATTTTTTTTCATTTTCAACAATAATCTTTTATCCAACATTTTTATTTATTCAATTATTTTTATTGCTATTCCCAACCAAGCAATCATTCCTCAATTAAATAAATATACACCTAGTCATTTATTTGCATCATCCATTATATACATATTCATATATGTATATATATATATATACTTGAATTAAATCATTTCATTAATCATTTTTATTTTTATTTATTTATTATTATTTTTTAATCCAACCCACTTTATCCACTGCTTATTTTAATACCTAAATTAATTAATTTCATTTCCGAAGATCACATATAGCCATTTAATTCACACATTAAATTATACAATATCCGTAAAATCATGTATTTTCATTTATAATTCATCAATTAATACATGAAAATATATGTTGAGCCCATTGACTCAATTTCTTAAAAAAACACAAGTCATTACAGTTATTAATGCTAATTTAATAATTTAGTGGTTTGAAAAAAATCCACTGGGCTATGTGCTCACCCCTTCCTTCTATTTTTCAAAAAATTGAATTACATGAAGATCATGAATATTAGTTAAGTTTTTTTTATTTAGAAAGTTACTAATTTCTATGTAAGGGCATGTCGCCCAAGTTTTGAATTTTTCGTTGTAATAGTTTTTTTTCAAGATTGAATTATGTACACAATCTTATTCAATTAATAGAGTTTATGAATTTCATTTATTTCTTGTATTATTGCCTTATTAAATTCCTATATTTGAGTTTTGTACTTTAAATACTATTAAGGCAAGAAATAATTAAAATAGAAAGTGAAGTTATGTACTTATAAAGTAACACCAGCCTAACTCGCATTGTGGTAAAGTCCAAATTGAAAGTCTCGGGGTTGGGGTGTTACAACTGTGGTATGAGAGCCCAGGCTTTAGTTTCTTTGGGCTAAAAATAGAAAGTCAAGCTTAAACATGTATTGATTAGGCTAAAAATAGAAAATCAAACATCAGTTGCTTAACAAGAATTAGAAACTTAAATTAGGGTTTCACAATAAGTAAACTGAAATTTTAATGTTCTACCTTCTATTATTGAAATTTGAAAACTGTTTAAGAAAGTGTTTTCAAAAATGAAAGATATGTTTTGAAATGTTTTGTTTAGATACAAAGACTATAAGTTAAGCTGATAGTAGGTAAGTCTTATCCCAAGTAAAGCTAAACATTGAAAGGGAGGTGGGTTATCCCGCTCTAGAAAGAGCGGTTGCTAAGCAGACTTCAGTCTCCCCGCCCAATCTAGAGGTTTTCCCACCGGCTTATATGAGAATTGGAGTTGAAGAACACTCTTATTTTCTATAAAAGAAAATTAGAAGGTGAAAAATTAGGGCAAGAAACATGGTGTAGCCATGGGTGGTATCTTGACTAGACAGAGGTTGTGAATCAACCAGATTGAACCCTAGGTCCAGAAGGAAGACCCTAGGTAGAAACGTGGTGTAGCCATGGGTGGCACAGTGGATCAAAAACATAAATCTCTAAGGCATAGGCAAGAAACTGAAACTTGTGTGAATACAGAAAATTGTTTGATCAGGACACGAGACCGGGAAGTTTTGCATCTTTTGGTTTCTATGTAGTATGGGATGCATAGGAATTCGAGGGTATGGAGGAAGCTTGGACTCGGAGAATGATGGAACATGTGTGGTGAATGATCGGTAACTCTAGCAGAACGAGTTTCTCTATGCTCGCTAGTATGGGACAGTGGAGTATAGTAGGTTTAGGAACCTTAGTTATCAAGCAATTTGCGAAATTGTTTGGGTGCGACTCTATTCTGGGTAAAAGCCTAAGTGGAAAGGGTAGAGTGGTATGGGACACTTGAACCTGAAAGCTTAGATGAAAACTTGGAACCTTGTTGTGCTAGCTTGATTATATGATTGTGTGATATGCATGCTTTACTACTTATTTGCTTTAAAGAACAAATCCTGTACCCATGCATGAAAAGAACCTAAAAGAAAAACCTTTAGGCCACTGAACAAATCAAGAACCTAGAGACATGAATCTAGAATCATGATAGTATGAACATTTGACTAGAAAAATACTGACAAAGTGTTAAATTTATAGACAATGGCTAGAACAAGAAAGTACGACACTTGACCCACCACCTCTGATGAGACGAGCCACAGGAACAGGAACTGCCTGCTGGAATGGAGGCACCAATGGAAGCCATGATGAATGAGATGTCGCAGAGGGTGTTGGATCAACTATTGAGGGCACTTCCACAGATAATCCCTCAAGTGGCACCACATCCTCAAGTACCTGAACCTATCCAGGTTCAACAGCCAGCACCTATGGCCCAAGATCCCGAACATTAGAGGGCTCAAGAGGGATTGGAGGATGAGAAACGGAAGAACATGTTGATAGAGCTACAGAAGCTCTATCCTCCTTCATTTGATGGTATTACAGATTGCATCTCGAAGGACCACTAGTACCAAGAGATGGAGGAAATTCTCAATGTACTAAAGGTAACTGGGTTACGACGGGTGGCTCTGGCCACACACCACTTCAAAGGACTAGCCAGAAGTTGGTGGCGAATGATAAGGATGGACCCTAATACAGATATTGATGCTATGAGCTGGGAGAACTTCATAGAGATCTTCTATGAAAAGTTTTTATCCAGAAGCAACTTTGAGCAAGCTACAGGAGGACTTTGTTCGACTGAATAAGAGGGACATGACTGTAGTTGAATATGAGAGGAAGTTTATTGAACTGGCCAAATTCTCACTAGATCTGATTAGGGAGGAGAAAAAGAAGGCCAATCGATTCGCACAGGGTCTCAAGATAGAGATCCAAAAGATAGTGAAGACTCTGGGCTTAAAAACTTATAAAGATGTCATGGAAAAAGGCTCTATCTCTGGAACAGGAACTCAACTTGGAACAAAGGTTGCGGGAGAAGAATAAGAAGCCCGGGAATGAAAATAATCAAGGGCCTCAAAAGAAAAGTAAGAATGGTCGGAATGCACCATAGAGACAGGGGCAGAATAAAGACGAGTCAAGGGAGCAAGCAAAGAGACAAGGGCTATGCTACCTATGTAGGCAGAAAGGCCATATACAAGAAATTGCCTGACTGCACTAGCTTAGGCTCCCCAGCAACACCAGAACACTCAGGCAGGAGGTTAGAACGGTCATCCTCAAGTTAAGCAATAGCAACAAAATGCCAATCATGGGCAGAACTAAGGCCGTGGTCAGAACCAGGCCAGAATTTTTGTTGTTGAGACTCATGAAGACCCAGTCCCTGTAGTGGAAGGTATGCTCCTGTTATTCAATGTTGTTGTGAAACTATTGTTTGACTTGAGTGCCTCAAAATTGTTTATTTTCAAGAAATTAGCTAATAGGTTACAACTTGTGACAAAAACACTGCCCATGACTTTGACTGTGTCCACACCAATGGGCACCACTGTGACTTCAAAAAGAATATGTAGTTGTGACCTAAGGTTTGGAGATAAACTCTTAATAGTTGATTTATGTACTTTACCTTTCTATGGCTATGATGTAATTTTGGGGATAGATTGGTTAGACCAGTACCAAACCCAAATAGATTATCCTAAGAGACGAGTAACCATAACCCTACCTTATGGGGAAGCCTATGGAATCAATGGGGATATGCAACGACTACTGAGGAGTCCAATCTTAGCCATGATGAACTGCTTTAGGCAGAAGAATGAGTTCGAGGAATTCTCTGAAGAAGATTCTGTGGAATTAAAGAAAATCCAAGACCTAGCAGTGGTTAGTGAGTATGAGAATGTGTTTCCAGACGACTTACCCAGACTACCACTTGTTAGAGAATTAGAGTTCAAGATTGAACTTCACCCTGGGACGAACCTATAGCCATACCTCCTTACAAAATGGCACTAGTAGAACTAATCAAGTTGAAGTCTCAACCCAACAAGCTCCGGGAGAAAGGCTTTATCAGGCCAAGTGAGTCACCTTGGGGAGCTCCTGTACTGTTCATAATGAAGAAAGATGGTTCCATGAGACTATGTGTCAACTACAGGAAGATGAACCAAGCTATAGTAAAGAATAAGTACCATCTACCTAGGATTAATGATCTATTCGATCAATTGAGAGGAGCCACTCATTTCTCAAAGATTGATATTAGCTTGGGTTATCATCAGTTGAGAATCAGGGAATCTAAAATATACAAGACAACCTTCAGAACGAGATACAGACCCTTTTGAGTTCATCGTGATACCTTTTGGTTTGACCAATGCCCCAGCAACATTCATGGATTTAATGAACCGAGTGTTTAGACAGTACCTTGACTAGTTTACAATGGTATTCATGGACAACATCCTGATTTACTCAAAGACAAAAGCTGAACACTTGGAACATTTGTGAATAGTGTTGGAGACCCTCAGAAGGCACCAATTATATGCCAAGTTCAGCAAGTGTGAATTCTGGATAAAGATGGCCAAGTTCCTTGGCCATGTAGTATCAGAAGAAGGCATTTTTATAGATCCGAAGAAGGTGAAGGTTGCCATGAATTGGAAGCAGCCAAAGATAGCTACAGAGATCATAAGTTTCTTAGGCTTGGCTGGATACTACAGAAGGTTCATTCAAGATTTCTCTAAACTAGCAGAACCTATGACCAAGCTAATCAAGAAGGGAATTAAGTTCAATTGGGATGAGAAGTGCGAACAATCATTCCAATAACTGAAGAAGAGATTGACTATGGCCCCTATCCTAGTCACTCCAACCCATGGTGTTACTTTTACCCTTTATACTGACACATCATTGAGTGGATTGGAGTAGTATTGATGCAAGAAAGACAAGTAGTCACTTATGCCTCGCGACCGCTGAAGGTCCATGAGAAGAACTACCCTACTCACGACCTAGAGTTAGCAACCATTGCATTTGCCCTAAAAATTTAGAGACACTATTTTATGGTGAGAAATTTGATCTATTTTTAAATCACAAGAGCTTGAAGTATATCTACACCCAGAAGGAGTTGAACCTTAGGCAACAGAGATGGATGGAGTTCTTGAAAGACTATGATTTCTAACTACACTACCATCCAGGGAAAGCCAATGTAGTGGTTGATGCCTTGAGTAGGAAGTTCAACAAACAGGATGAAGAGAAAGGCCAGATATACCAGTTGATTGATGACTTTAGGTTGGGTGTGACTCTAAATGAAAAGTAAGTCTACCTCTACACTATGTCTTGCCAACCGGATCTTTTACACCAGATCAGGGATGAACAAAGGCAAGACAAATGGCTTACCAGTCTTATCGAAGGTTACACAGGGCAAACATACTGACTCCAAGTTAGATGCTGAAAATATCCTAAGGCTCGGGGAAAGGATATGTATACCTCAGAATGGACAGAGTAACCAAACCATACTGGATGATGTTCATCAGACCAAGTATACAATACATCCAAATAGAAATAAGATGTACCAGAATCTTAGAAAGGCTTATCTGGTGAAGAGGCATGAAAAGAGACGTGGCTAAGCATGTTTTTAAATGCTTAACCTATCAACAAATAAAAGTAGAACATCGAAAACCCTCTAGATTGTTACAACCACTCCCTATCCCTGAATGGAACTGGGATAACATTGCCATGGATTTTGTTAGTGGTTTGCCCATGAATCAAAAAGGAGAGGATACATTTGGGTGATTGTGCATCACCTCACCAAAGTGGTTCATTTCTTGCCAATCAAATCCACAGACCAAGTTAGTAAGCTGGGAGAACTATATGTGAAAGAAATAGTAAGGCTACATGGTGTGCCCAAGATGATAGTATCTGACCGAGACTCTCATTTCACTTCTCGGTTCTTGCAGAGCCTACAGAAGGAGTTGGGGACTAAAATCACCATGAACACTGCTTTTCATCCCCAGACAGATGGGCAATCTGAAAGAGTTATCCAAACCTTAGAAGATATATTGAGATCTTGTGTTCTAGACTTTAAAGGAAACTAGAGCAAGTACCTCCACTTAGCAAAGTTTGTCTATAACGATAGTTATCACACAAGTATCAAGATGGCTCCATATGAGGCTCTGTATGGAAGGCACCGTAGATCACCAACCTGTTGGGACGAACTTGAAGATCATGTTCTTACTGGGCCAGACTTGGTGTAAGAAATGAACAATCAAGTCAAACTAATACGAAAGAGGTTGGCTACAACTCGAAGTCGTCAAAAGAGCTATGCTGACAAGAGAAGGAGAGCCTTAGATTTTCAAGTAGGTGACGAAATATTTCTAAGAATCAGTCCTCAGAAGGGTATTCAGAGGTTCGAATTCAAGGGGAAGTTATCACCGAGATTTGATGAACCCTTTGAAATACTTAGGAAGATTGGGGAGTGTGCTTACGAGTTGGAGCTACCAAATCGGATGACCTCAACCCACAATGTGTTCCACGTCTCGATGTTGAGAAAGTATGAACTAGACCCTTCTCACATCATCCACTGGGAAGAAGTAAATGTTTAAGAGAACGCTACTTATGAAGAAGCGACAATTAGAATCCTTGATCACACGGTACAAAACCTGAAAACTAAGAATATTCCCTTAGTTAAGGTGCTGTGAAAATATCATGGAATGGAAGAGGCTACTTAGGAGTTGGAGAGTGAAATGAAAACCAAGTGCCCACATCTGTTTACTCGAAACCCATGAATAAGTACAAATTTTGAGGACGAAATTCCTTTTAAGGGGGTAGATGTAACACCTACGAATTTTGTACGAATTTTAAATAAAATATTTTGTTTGAGAAATTTATAACATCTCTAGATATAAACTGTGTGTACTCTAAAGTATGACATAAATTAAATTAATTGGAAAACCTTGGTATTCGAGAATAAATAATAAAAACATATATACAGATAAATTAGATAAATACAAGAATCTAAAAATATTTGTTGTGGTTGTAAAAATAATATTATATAATATGTGTATGCATAATATGTGGGTGTAAAATAATATCATATTATAAGAGTATGTATATAAAAATATATACATAATAGAATGTAAGTGTAAATATTTAACATTTTTATTTAATAAAAAATGTTGCATGCTTATATTTATCTAATATAAGTATAATATTATGTAAGTGTAAATTTATAGTAGTAATACATAAATAATTGTATGTATAATAATATAAATTATAACATTTATTTATAACATTGTATAATACATATATATATATATATATATATATATATATAGGAAAAAATAGAAAGAAAATCGAAAAAAAAGGAGAAAAAATAAAAAAAAATAGAAAGAAAAAATCCAAAAAATACACAAAAAAATCCTAAAAGCTATTGTTTGAATTGGAGCCATGTAACACCCCAACCCCCGTATCTTTAAGCATTGGACATGACCACCATTCTCTTGACGGTGGACTAAACCAAACGACGGGTCGGGCCGGTGTTACATTTACAAGTGACACACACTTGACTTTCTTTCTATTTCAATTATTTTATGCCTTGATTGTATTTAACAGAACATAACTTAAATTTAAGAATTTAATAAGG
>JAJIYU010008190.1:0-18306 GCA_030144865.1 Tinospora cordifolia | reverse complement strand
AGGTTTCTTGTGCTCTGCCTTCACTTGCTGACATGTCAAACATCTAGAGACATATTGGGCTATGTCCTTTTTCATGCCCCTCCACCAGTAAGTCTTTTTGAGGTTTTGGTACATTTTATCTCCACCGGGATGCATCATATACTTGGTTTGAAGAGCCTCATCTAGTATTGTTTGTTTACTTTGCCCATTCTGAGGTACATAGATCCTTTTCCCGAACCTCAAGATATTCTCAGCATCTAACCTAAAGTCAGAATGCTTACCCTATGTAACTCCCTCCATCAGACTGGTAAGCCCTTTATCTTGTCTTTGTTCATCCCTGATTTGATGCAGAAGATTCGGTTGACAAGACATAGTGTAGAAGAAGGCTTGTGTTTCATTTAGAGTTACACCTAGCCTGAAGTGTTCGATTAGCTGGTACATCTGGCCTTTCTCTTCCTCTTATTTGTTGAACTTTCTACTCAAGGCATCAGCCACTACGTTGGCCTTCCCTGGATGGTATTGTAGTTGAAAATCATAGTCTTTCAAGAACTCCATCCATCCCCGTTGCCTGAGGTTCAACTCCTTTTGGGTGTAGATGTACTTTAAGCTCTTGTGATCTGAAAATAGATCAAATTTCTCATCATAAAAGTAATGTCTCCAAATCTTCAGGGCGAATACAATGGCTGCTAACTCTAGGTTGTGAGTGGGATAGTTCTTCTCATGGACCTTCAGTTGTCGGGAGGCATAAGCGACTACTTGTCTTCCTTGCATCAATACTACTCCCAGTCTATTCAATGATGCATCAGTATAAAGGGTAAAGGTAACCCCATGGGTTGGAGTAACTAGGATGGGGGCCGTAGTTAATTTCTTCTTTAGTTTTTGGAATGATTGTTCACACTTTTCATCCCAATTGAACTTAACTCCCTTCCTGGTTAGCTTGGTCATAGGTTCTGCTAGTTTAGAGAAATCTGTATGAACCTTCTGTAGTATCCAGCTAGGCCTAAGAAACTCTTGATTTCCGTAACTGTCTTTGGTTGTTTCCAATTCATGACAAC
Organism: Tinospora cordifolia; assembly: GCA_030144865.1. Classification (NCBI taxonomy): domain Eukaryota; kingdom Viridiplantae; phylum Streptophyta; class Magnoliopsida; order Ranunculales; family Menispermaceae; genus Tinospora; species Tinospora cordifolia. Next base: position 17,272 of record JAJIYU010008190.1, on the reverse strand, counting down.
TTCCACTTTCTCAGGATCCACAGAAATGTCCTCTGCTGATACTACGTGGCCAAGAAATTTGACTATCTTCATCTAGAATTCACACTTGCTGTATTTGGCATCCAGTCGGTGTTTTCTGAGTGTTTCTAACACGATCTTCAAGTGTTCTAAGTGTTCTTCTTTGGACTTAGAGTATATTAGGATGTCTTTGACAAATACCACAACAAACTGGCCAAGGTATTGCCTAAATACTCGGTTCATTAAGTCCATGAATGCTGCCGGGGCATTGGTTACACCAAAAGGCATTACTGTAAACTCAAAGTGACCATATTGAGTTCCGAAGGTAGTCTTTTGAATGTCTGTTTCATGGATCCTCAACTGATGATAGCCTGACCTAAGGTCAATTTTTGAGAAATGAGTGACTCCTCTTAATTGATCAAATAGGTCGTCTATCATTGGTAAAGGGTATTTGTTCTTTACCGTTACTTAATACAATTTTCGATAATCGACACAAAGTCTCATTGATCCATCTTTCTTTTTCACAAACAACACTGGAGCTCCCCAAGGTGATTCACTTGGTCTGATGAATCCTTTTTCTCGAAGCTCATCTAATTGGGTCTTCAACTCGATTAGTTCTACTGGTGCCATACGATAAGGAGGTTTAGCTATAGGTTTGGTTCCAAGTTGGAGTTCGATCTTGAACTCGACGCTTCTAGTTGGTGGTAGTCTAGGCAAGTCATCAGGAAACACATCTTCATAGTCCCAGACTACATCTAAATTCCTTATTTCTTTTGGTCCTTCAGAGTCTTCCTTTAAGAGGTTTTCGAGGTCTTCATTTTGCTTCAAGCTGTTCAACATGGCTATCATTGGGCTCCTAGGAAATTTATGAATATCCCCATCTATCTTGAAGGTTTCTCCTAAGGGCAATGTTATCGTTACTCTTCTCTTGGAACAATCTATTTTTGTCTCATACTGGTCCAACCAATCCATACCCAATATTACATCATACCTATGGAATGGTAGTACACGAAGGTCGGCTGAAATCAACTTATCCCCAAACCTAAGGTCACAGGTATGCATTTGCTTGATGTAATAGAAGTCCCTATAGATGTTGATATTCAACGTTATAGGCAAAGTCTTTGTCACTAATCGTAATCTACTAACTAGTTTTTCAAAAACAAATGACTTTGAAGCACCCGAATCAAACAACAGTTTCACAGTAGTGTTAAATAACAAGAATGTACCTTCAACAGTAGGGATTTGATCTTCCGGGGCTTCAGCAATAGCAAATACTCTCGCCTGGTTTTGCCCCCGGCCTTGGTTTTGATTTGGTGCTCGACCCATGTTTTTATTTTGTCCCTGATTATTATTTTGTCTAGGCGGTTGCTATTGTACGTTCTATTCTCCCCCTTGATTATTTGGAGGTTGTCATTGTGGTCGCATCTGGGTTTTGCTAGGACAAAACTTCAATAGGTGCCCTCGCTGATTACAGTTGAAGCACCGCCCTTGTCATCTTGTTAGTTCTAACTGTTCTTCCATTTTGGGTCGATTTTGCCGTTGAGGCATATTGTTCCCATTATTCTGATTGGTATTTCTTCTCTTCAAATCTCCTTGGTGATCTTTGTCACCTCCTGGCCTCTTATTTTTGTTTCTCAGCCTTTGTTCAAAATTTAGCTCTTATTCAAGGGTTAATGTCTTATGTACTATTTCTCTATATGTCTTCAGAGAGGTGGTTTTTATCAGTTTTCGGATCTTAATCTTGAGACCCTGGGTGTTGATTGGCCTTCCTTCTCTCATCCCTAATCAAATCTGATGAGAACTTAGCCAATTCCGTGAACTTCCTCTCATATTCAGCCACAGTCATGTCCCTCTGTTTCAGTTGAACAAAGTCCTCTTGTAGCTTCACCAAAGTCGCTTCCGGAAGGAACTTTTCATAGAAGATTTTTGTAAAGTCTTCCCAGTTCATATCATCAACATATGTATTCGGGTCCATCCTCACCATACGCCACCAACTTCTGGTTGGTCCTTTGAAGTGGTGCGTGGCTAGTGCCACTCATCTAGACCCACTTACCTTCATCACATCGAGGATTTCCTCCATCTCTTGGTACCAATGGTCCGCTGAAATGTTATCTATAGTACCATCAAAAGAAGGAGGGGTGAGCTTCTTCATCTCTATCAACATCTTTCTTTGTTTTTCATCTTCTAAATTTTCTTCAGCCCTCTAATTTTCAGGATCTTGAGCCACAGGTCCTGTCTGTTGAACCTGCATCGGTTTAGGTGCTTGAGGCTAAGGTGCCATCTGAGGGATTATCTGTGGAAGTGCCCTCAACAGTTGATCTAATACTCTTTGTGACATTTCATTCATCATGATCCCCATCCGAGCCTCCATTCCCGCAGACAGTTCATGTTCTCGCTGTTCACTTTCATCAGACGTGCTGGATCGAGTAGCGTACTTTCTTGTTCCAGCCATTATCTATAAATTTAACACTCTGTCAGTTTTTGCCTCATCAATTGTTCGTACTATCATGACTCTAGATTCATGTCTCTATGTCTTCGATTTGTTTAGTGGCCTATTAGTTTATGCTTCTACGTTCTTTTTGTGCATGGGTACGGGATTTGGTTTCAAAGCAATAAAGCATGCATATCACACAATCATACAATCAAGCTAGCACAACAAGGTTCCAAGCTTCCACCTAAGCTTTTAGGTTCAAGTGTCCCATACCATTCTACCCCTTCCACTTAGGTTTTCACTCAAAACAAAGCTGCACCCAAACAATTTCGCAAATGTCTCGATTTCTACGGCTTCACAAGCCTCACTATACTTGACTGTCCCATACCAGCGAAGCATAGGGAAACAAGTTCGTCCAAAGCTACCGATCATTCATCAACATGGCCCGTCATTCTCCGAGTTCAAGATTCCTCTACATCCCTGAATCTTATGCATTCCATACCACATAGAAACCAAAGATACAGGATCCTCCTAATCTCGTGCCCTGACCAAACAAGTGGTCGTCTTTCACACATTTGCAGTCTCTAACTTATTCCCTAAAAGTTTATTCATGATTCATTGTGCCACCCTTGGCAACCCCCAAGTCTCTACTTAAGGTGTCTTCCCTAGACCTAGGTTTTCAAATCCTTGTTGGCATCTCATTTAGACCATAGTGAATTTCTAGTCCTCAATTACCACTTCCTTGTTTTATCTCGTAAGAAAATAAATGTGTTCTTCAACTCTGACTACTCGTATGAGCTGGTGGGACAACCTCCAGATCGGACAACGAGACCAAAGTCTGCTTAGCAACCATGCTTTCTAGAATGGGATAACCCATCTCCCTTTCAATGTTTAGCTTTACTCGGGACAAGGCTTACCCACTATCAGCTCAACTTGTAATCTTTGTATCCAAACAAAACCGATGAAAACATATATCTCTTTTCGAAAACATTTTTTTTCAAAATCATTTCAATTTTCAAAACAAGAGGTAGGGTTTCTAAATTGAATAAATAAATAGTCTTACCAGACTAGTCAATTCCTACTAATTCTTACCCAAGGCATCTAAAACCTAGGCTCTGATACCACCTTTGTAACACCCAGCCTCCCAAGTCCCATCTTCCACGTCATCTGACAGTTCAATTCACTTTGATCAAAAATCTTGGGATGCCCGAGAAAGGGGCCAATGCTACATTTTCTTTTTCTTCGACCCCAAATGCAATAGGGTTCATGTGTACATTAGTCTGTGTACAAAATGACATTATGGTAAATAAAATTCTTCATTTATTCATTCGACAATTCCGAGTACAATAATCCATTACAGCGAAAAATAAATTCAAAGCTAAAAATACATGATTTCACTTGGGCCGATGTGCCCTACATTGAAATAAATAAAAACTTTCAATGGATAAATCTCCTCGCAAGCTAATTAATTTCTTGTTGTAAAAAATAGGGGGGTGAGCTAAAAAGCCCAGTAGATCAAACACTTTCAGAGATTAATTCGATTCAACCAATATATTAATTCAATTGTAATTTAGACCGAACGGGAATACTCTCTATGCTCCAGATCTAGGGAGAGAGATCAATTCTGAAACTCAAACCCATTTCCAGTGGAATCATTATTGAAACTCGTTCCATGCTAGTGTTAGTATTGACAACCAATTCCAATTTTACATGGAATACAGAAAGTCCCCCATATCGGTACGTGGTTGAAATCTTATTTAATCTGATTTTTGTGTGCAAGAGAATAGTAAATAAATATTTCAACAGTAATTAAACATTCCAACAGGATAACATGATAAACCAACAGAAGCACAGATTTAAGATTTCTGATGTAGAAGATTGTACAAGATGCAACTACAGATCATACTCTCTCAAACAGGAAAAACGACTTTCGATTTATGATGTAGAAGATCGTACAAGATGCAACTACAGAGCATACTCTCTTGGTCATGCAACATGATAATTGAATGACATAAATGCAAAGAACTAGAATAAAAGCAAAAAACAAATCAAGTTAACCAAACAAGCAAATATCATCTAAGTCAAAATAATAAATTAAAAGAAACGAAAGAAACTCACCTCGAGATTGCTTCCTAAATTATTTGTAGCACTTCATGGCTACTACTTCGCAAACTATTTAAAATAGCTCAAGCAAAGAAGAACTAGAACTAAGGTTGCCAAGAAGGAGGCAAAGAGAGGGAGCAAGAGGAATTTTCAACTCTTGTCTTTGGGATGAATGAAATGGGTGGAGTATGAGGGTTTATATAGGGCCCTCTTCCAAATAGTGTTTCTATCTTTCCAATGTGGGGTTATTTCTTCCTACACATGCCCACTTTAACATCTCAACAAATGAGATATTTCATTCATGAATGTATTTCCTTTACACATTACTTCTCTATGTATATCACCATCATACTAAACGAAATATTATTTTTATGAGCGCATCTAATTAATACTTTATACACATACTTTTCTATATTAATATCATACTAAAAATACTATTTTCTTATTCAAATAGAGAAGCATATATTTACCCAACAATTATATATGTCTATTATTAATCAATATATATTCCTTTATACTTTTATGCTAACTGATTAATTGCATACCCATGACAAATATATATAAGTATTTATATATAAATATATATATGTATGTGTTTTAAACTCAGTTTTCAGTTATTATGTCACTAAAATTTCAGGTATTACAGGTCAGAAAATCAACAGTTGAGAATCAGGGATTCTGTTATGTATGAAACAACCTATTGGGGAACATATAGGAATACAATAAACCAAACGGTTAGACATCGTCTTGATCAGGAGACGCAACTTATGAAACACAGTCTAGCTAAATTTAGCAAACAATAGTCAAATTCCTTAACCATATAGCTTCGAAAACACCAGAGGTTGTCACCAAGATAGTTACAAAGACTCAAGCCCTTAGGCTTATCAAATTAGTCAAAAGCAACCCATTTACTAGAAATACCTAACGAAATGACACACGAATAAATGTATAAAAATTTCGATGACGAAATTCTTTTTAAAGAGGGTAGATTGTCATAACCCAAAATTTTGTCAAATAATTAAAGATAAATAAGTTTAAGGAAATTAAATGAAATAAGTCAAGTGAAAATAATTTTGAAGATTTTAAGACATCTTTGGGTGCAAATTATGGGTTAGAAAATGAAAAATAATATAAAATATTTAGATGTAAAATAAAAGAGGCAAATAAAACCTTAATTTGATATTTAAATGAAAATGTCAAATTAAAAGAGTTATGTAAGAAATAAAGAATAGAAAAAAAAAAGAAATAAAGTATATATATATAGGTTAATGTGTATATGAATAATGTGTGTGTTAGCATAATAAATGTTAATACTACATATTATAGGAACATGTATATAAAAAAAATATACATAATTAAATAAAAATGTAGCATACGTGTATTTATTTAAAATAAATGAAACATTATATAAATATCAATTTATAATTACATAAATGATTGTCTAAAAATGACATATGAAATAAATAAAAATATATGAAAATAAAAAATGTAGATTATTTAATTATTGACATTAAAGATATTATATAAATAGAAAAATATCTAATAAATACAATATTAAATAAGTAGAATGGGGAAAATATAGTAAGACCATAAAATAGAATGATTTGTGCAATAAAACCAAGTTTTCATCAATTAGAAAGTGTTTAATTAGCAAAATTCAGATAATAACATTATTAGAAAGCAAATTGGTAATTAGAAACTACATCCAACGGTCCAAAATAAATCTGCACAATCCAACGAATGAAATCGAAGCCCAAAACAACGCTCAGGAGCACCGGATCAATGTAATCCAACGGCCCAGAATCAATCCATCTAATCTGACGGTCCGATCGTGAATGTAGAACAATCAAGGAAAATCTAATGGCTCAGAAAACGGGCTCTGTTTCGTTGATTTCGAATTAAAGTCCACATACGAAACTCGAGGTTGATTCGACGGCCCTGGCAAGTTTTCGCGTGATGCACTCGAGGATAATCTTCCCAATCTAACGGCCCACGATTAGTTCGCTCGATCCGACGGCCCAGACATGTTTCGTTAATCGCAAATGAGATCTGCGTACTGTGCCCAAAGACGATCTGAGCGTTTAGATCAAAGTCGCGTTATGATGATTGCGAACGTGTGTTATACTCGAGGATAATCCGACGAGACGAGATCGATTGATCGAGAACTGTTGCTGCACTCGAGGTTCATCCGAGTGCCTAGATTAAAAAACGCACGATTTGTGATCTACCGGTGCGATCCAGAATGATCCGACGGTCCATAATGAAAGCTCCAAAAATAAAACCGAGAAAATCACGAAAAATTTAGAAAAAAATCCAAAAATCCACCCAAAAATATGAAAAAAAATGTTTCTAAAATCTGAAAAATTCCAAAAAAAAATTATCTAAAACACACTTGCTATTTTTCTATACTTGGGGGGCACTAAAATTTAAATAATTGCAAGTTTCCTACAAGGAGAACACCAAAAACTTACCATTCTACACTATTTTGCGCTCTATATAAAGGACCCCTAATGCTCACATTGTGTTCATCCCAAATCAAGAGCATACTAGTCCCTCTTGACTCTCTCTAGCTTTCTTCTTGGCAATCCCCTCAGTTCTTAAGTAATCTTGAACTGTTCTTGAGTGTTCTTGAGTGTTTATAAGTTTTGAAGTAACGGAACTCTGCCGGATTTCAGAGACGTACAGAAGAGACACATTTAAGTTGGGAGTGACTTCTAACTTCTACTTCTTTATTTTAATTTGAATAAGTCTTGCATGTGTGATAATGTTTTGAAGATGATTAATTGAATATGTGTTTTAACATGCATGCTTTATTTATTTGATGCGTCATGAATATACATGTTATGCATGTTTAGAAATTAAGAATATTGATGCTTGTTATACATGAATTGTGCCATGAATAAACATTTAATGATTCATGTTTTGGATATGTTGCATTGATGGTCTAATCCGATATTGTGTGTTTTATCACTAAGAAAAGATAAAATAATGATTAAATCTACGTACTGGCGCGATGATGGACTGCATAGTGTCATCGTGTGTGTTCTACCCCCCGACTCGGCTTGCCGATTTACCATTGACAATTTTGAACTGGGTTTCCATGAGTGATCCCACTTCATAGATATTGAGATTTGAGTTTTCATTTGTCATTCTCTCTCCCTATGATGTGGAACACAGAGATTAAACTCTTTCGGTCCGAATGTCAACCATAAAGAAGAAATTTGTTTGAATCGCCTAATGTACAAAAGTGTTTGATATGCTTGGTTTTTTTTAATTGAAATAATGATTTAGATGTTTAGAAAGATTCACTGGGCTATGTGCTCACCCCTTCATTCTATTTTTCAGGTAATTGATTTACATGAAGACCATGAAAATTGGTTAGGTTCTTTTATTTAAAAAGTTTTTAATTTCTATGTAAGGGCATGTTGCCCAAGTTTTGAATCTTTCGCTGTAACAGTTTTTCTTCAAGATCAAATTATGTACTCAATTTTATTTAATTAATTGAGTTTATAAATTTCAGTTATTTCTTATATTATTGTCTTATCGTTCATTTAAATTTAAGTTATGTACTCTTAAATACAATCAAGGCATAAAATAATTGAAATAGAAAGAAAGTCAAGTGTGTGTTACTTGTAAATGTAACACCGGCCCGACTCGCCATTTGGTATAGCCCATTGTCAAGAGAATGGTGGTCTTGTCCAATGCTTAAAGATGCGGGGGTTGGGGTGTTACACCCAAGTACATTAGAGGAGTCATTCTAAACATACCATTGGTAAGGACTACCTAACGGCCGAGGAAGAACACTTCACCATTTTCACTAAATCACTAGCTACCATTCTTGTGACACAAGTTGTGACCATAACTTGTGATGGACAATGGATTTAGAGACCACATGATGAAAATAACTAATTTCTGATCCACTTTATCATGAGCTCTCTTCCTTCTTAATTTTATGTTTTTTAAAAATCTTACAATATGCGAAATGAGAAAATGGAAATTAACTAAGTTAATTAGTTATTATGCTCAAGAGAAAGAGTGACTCAAAAAGAGTAAGCTCGAAGAAACACATCAAGTGGGACAAAAATTAGTTATACCTCAAATAAGCATAGAAAATTTAAAAAAAAATTGGTTATTTTAATAAGACCAACATTGAAGCTAGATCTAGTCAAATACATAAACCAAGTGGGAAGAAGATACTACAATGTTTGTTTTTTTTTTTTTTTTGTAAGAAACAATGCCGCCTAAAGAAGGATTGCTTTGCTTATCAAGCCTAACTAGCAAAGAAAGGTAGCATCCATTATCCAATGTATTCAGAATCTAATTTAGCTATTGTCCCACTAAATACTTGGTGGATTAATTTAGGAGCCACTATTCATATTTCTAAAATCAAAGAGCAAGAGGTCAATCTCAACCAAAGAACACTAACAATGGGTAATGGGGTTGAAGCTCCAATTTGAGTTGTTGACACAATATGCCTAGTATTAGATAGTGGTTTTTCTCTTTTTTTGGATTATGTACTTTTTGTTCCATCTATGTCTAGAAACCTAATTTTTGTGTCAAGACTTGAAAAAAAAAACTTTAAATTTTGCTTCTGCAATGATATTCTTTCTATATTGTTTGAATTTAAACATATTGGTTGTGGATCTTTAGTTGATAATGTTTATATGTTGAACCTTGATACCTCATTCTCTTAATCTCTTTTATCATTTAATGTGAGTAACAAACGTAATGATATTAATGTTCATTCTTCCATGTTGTGGCATAAAAGTATAGGCCATGTATCTAGAGCGAGGCTACAAAGGTTGGTCAAAAAAGAAATCTTAAACATAATAGATTTTTCAAATTTTGATTTCTATACTAATTGCACTAAAGATAAAATGACCAAGTCCATAAGTAAAGGTGCTACTAGGAATAATGAACTTTTAGCTCTTGTACATACTAAAATTTGTGGCCCATTTCATATTGTTACCATTATAGGTAAAAATTACTACATTACTTTTATTGATGATTATTCTCGCTATGGTTATGTGTATTTGACTGGTGAGAAAGCACATGCTCTAGATGCATTTAAACTATATAAAATAGATGTTGAGCGACAACTTGACAAGATACTTAAGGTTGTACAATCTGATCATGGTGGTAAATACTTCATTAGGTATGATCAAATAGGTCAAAATCCAGGGCCATTTGCTAAGTATCTACAAGAGTATGTTATAGTAGCCCAATATATTATGCTAGGTACTATGACACCCCAACCCCCAAGAGACAAGTTCAAGCTCAATCACAAGGTGGGTTAAGTCCAATGTTACATTTACAAGTACACAACTTGCATCACTTTCTATTATCTCAAGTCTTATTATTTCTCAATGAGTACACAACCCAAATAATTTAACTTTAATTCAATAAGACTATTACAAGATAGATAAAAGAAAAACTTCAATCTTTATTTATTGAATAAAGGGATACATATAAAAGAAAAACTTCAATCTTTATCTATTAAATAAAGGGATACATGCTTGAAATTCAAATAATGAAAGGGGAGTACATAATTCTAGAATTTAAAACAAAAAAATGAAGAAATACATTATTGAATTCATATAATCAAAAGAAAGAGTACGTAACTCTGAAATTTAAAAGAAAAATTCAGCAAAAGTTTTTATTCAAAATTTGGGCAATATGCCCTTACATAGAAACTTTCTAAAAATAAAGTTGCTAATCTCTTAGCAAGCTTGCTCATACATTTCAAATTCTTGAAAAATAGAAGAAAGGGGTGAACACATAGCCCAGTGGATTATTCATTAAACTACTAATTTACTAATTCAAACAAAATTACATCCAATTTCAATCACTTACAGCATTAAGCATTTCAAACAATATCTTGTTAGTGTTGTATATTTGACCAAAACAACTTTTTAATCTCTTGATGTTCTTCATTAAAATACTCCTATTATGGGATGAAATGATAATTCATCTTGTCACATTCCATTGGAAATTAGGATCACATGTCTACATTCCAAGTATTTTAAAACACATCCACACTCAGCGATGTTATTCATATACACTAAGTATATGCAAAGAACGCCTATAGCGTCACTTAGACTACTATGATGGTACGTGGCTGTTATCTTTACTTTCTCATATTTAATTTCAAATAAATATGAAACAAGATCATAATAATTAAATAATCAAAAGAACATGGAAACATACATGGCACGCTTAAAAATTCAAAAAAATAAGCCTAAGCATGTTATTCTATCATGTATGAATTAAAATATGAAAATATGTTAAATTGAAAATAAAACTTGATCAAACATGTTTCAAACTGAAATATAAACATGTTGAAAACTAAAAACAAACATGAATATACTAAAGACTTGAAGTAGTAAAGAAGGAGTTCTACAAATCCCACCCACCTTAATTCGAGTTTCTTTGTAGAATTCGGCAGAGGTTCCCCTTATCCACCACTTTTAAAAACTCAAAAACTTCTAATCACCAATAAAAATACTTCAAAAACTCTCTAAAATACTAAAATAAGAAGTTCTCATACGAGAAAGAAAAGAAAGTAATAAGAGGTGCCAAGAAGGAGGCAAGAACAAGCAAAAAAGGAAGTGTCAACTCTTTGCTTTGGGATGAGATGAATGTGAGCAAGAGGGGGTATTTATAGGTGTTCATGACCACAAAGTAGGCATCTAGGGCAGCTAGGGCAGCTCACCACATTTGGGCATGTTTTCAAACTCATAAGGGGATGGTTTGGGTGAGAAAGGCAAGTGTGCTCATGGTTGGCAAGTGGGACCACAAAGGTTTCCAATCCAAGTGTGAGCAAAATCTTTGAACCTTATTTGTTTATTTTATGTGTGTGAACACAATTAAAGGTTTAGAATACATTCTAATCTCTCTTGTATATCCTTTATTAGTATGAAAACATTGTAATGTGTTGTGATTCATAAAATCAAATAAGTTTCTAATATGGGCACACAAAAACAAAGCTTTGGAATGTTTCTTATTTTCCTTGGATTCTCTCCCTTTTTGGCTTCATATGTGAGCATGAAACAAGTTTCTATTTTCTAATTTTTTTCGAGGTGAAGGAATCGTTCTATATCTCTTTAAATCAGCCATTCTCATTAAACTTCTATTTTTGGTTTGTCACATGTGTGCCCACACAAACACTTATGACACATTTTATATGTAACCTTAGTATACATGATCATTTATCTTTGCACATAGAATCATTCTTCATGGTTTCTATAGATGTGGGCATACTTGATCATTTACGTAACACATGGGATCATTCTTCATGGTTTCAAATAATGAACATGTCCCATGGAGCTTAGGGTAGAGTAGAGTGCACATGATCATGGAGTTCCACCCATGTGACTCAAACATGTTAGGGGTGGCCATAACTTCATGAGTTCACAAAAATCAAATAAAAATTAATATCTCCTTATTTACATGAAAATATGATTTATAACTTATAGTCTTGGAATCACATGAACTTAATGCACATTTTAAGGTATGGCTTAGCCCAAGGTATTTTTTTCTCAAAAACTTTCCTTATTTAAGACCCACTGAGGTCACTAAGCAAATGAAAATCCAAATCTCGGCCAATTGTTCTGATTTTCAGATATGTCATTCATTTTGTTAGTTCATGCCATTTCATTTCATTTCAAGTCATTTCGATCCCCCAAAGTACCCTAAATGACAATTTCTAATTTGGACCCCCTGAAAGGCGTTTGGCAAATGAAAACCTTAACCTTGACCAATTATTCTAATTTTTTGATATGTTGTCCCCTTAGGTGGTTCATGTCACCTTACTTCATTTCAAGTTGTTTTGGGACCCTAAGGGGCACTAAATGAGAGTTTCAGAAACCTGCCAAATTTAACCCTGAAATGAGCTTGATTTCATTTTGCACCCAAATTTCACTGAATATATGATAAATTTCAATTAATTGAGTACAAAGGATTTAGGGTATTACAAGTACACCTGAGCAAAAAGGGGTTACTAAAAGAAGAAACTGCACTTTTATGGATATGGTTAGGTCTATGTTGAGTCATTCTAACTTGCCTGAATTCTTGCCAGGTGAAGCCTTAAGAACTGTTGTATATGTTCTTAATAGAGTGCCTTCAAAGGCAATTACCAAAACACCTTCTAAGTTATGGATAGGCAAAAACTTAGTCTTAATTACTTGCATGTTTCAGTTTGTGCAACAAAAGCTAGATTATATATCCCACATGAAACAAAACTTGATCTCAGAACAATCACTTGCTCATTTGTTGGTTATCTAGAACGATCTAAAGGTTATAGATTTTATTACGCATCTAATAGTACCAAACTAATTAAGACTTTGAATGCTAGGTTCATTGAGGATGATACCCATAATGTATGTAAGAAGCCTAGACACATGCTATTTGAGGAGGACCATTCATTAGATTCAATTCTTCAACATAAATTTTCTTTTCTAATTATTACCATGCCAAAGATTGATGAAAGTCACTAAGAGTCTAATGAACACATACCTCGTATGAAAACTACAAAATGATATCCCGATAGAACCAATAGCTAATATATCATTAAGGAGATCATAGAGAGAATGAATACATGTTATACTAGATGACTGCATTGACTATCTATAAAGCACCCCACCTCCCCCTATGGTCATGGTTTCGATTTTGAAGGACACAGTTACCGTAATGCCCTCATGTCAATATCAACAATAATCAGCACATTATTGTAACATGTAAGACACCAATCATCACATCATGGCCTCTTAAGTAATGTGACGTCACTTGATCTCTTTCTTTCTTCTTTATCTTTCTATTTGTCCTAATTTCATGAGACTTTATGTTCACAATAACTTGTACAGATTCCCATTAAACATTTTGAAATATTTTTGAGGCTATAAACCAAATAAATTTTGAAATTCAATTCAATAATCCAAGGTATACAATGACTTTTAAATCAAATAAATATTGTTAGGAATCATATACATATGTTGGCATGTTTGGTGCTAGAGATTACACTAACCATGATTGAATATCATTGCATATTTAATATTGTTGCATCTTTGGAAACAAAATATTCTTTGCTTGATTTAGGAAAAAAAATAGAATATTGTGTATTTAGAAATAAAGGAGCTATTATCAACTTAAAATCTGGTTTGTTTCCATTTTAATAAAAGGCATATATTTTCTTTCTTTGTTTATGTAATTGTCTTTCCAATACATAGAAACTGATTTTTAGCAAGCATTTGATATCAGAAAAAGATTGCCTTCAGCCAATTGTCATCTTTCCTAAATCTTGCAAATTCTAGAATGGAATTTTAAGATCTTTTGCAAAGCAGTTGAAAATTATGGAATGTTTGTTATTTGGAAAGATCGAAAAGAACTGATGTTATTTGATCAAAATAGAATGGTGTTGTTGTTATTTGGAAGAAACAAATTTCATGAAATTTGTCTTCTCGAGATCTGTGCCAACAGTATCTTGTAACAATGCATAGCACAATTTGCCCAGAAATCTCCCAAAATCTTTATCTGCATTGGAAAGCCTTTAAATCAAAGTCTATTTATTCTTGAACATTTGCAGCCTTGATTATCACTTGGGACAACATTGATTTCATGTTCTTCTACTCACTTGTATTAGGTATTTCCAAGACTGTACGTACTCTTGGTTCAGTAATTGAGTTTGAGGGATTGTTGTAATCTCCGTTGGTGTTTTGTGGATAGAATAGAGCAGTTATCTGCTAATACTAGCTATTGGTTTACAGAGTTTGATAAGCATTCTGTGCAAAGCTCATCGATGAGATTTTAGTGTGGAGTATATTGCTATAGGTGTGGAACTTGTTGAGAAGTGGTGTACTTTGCATACTATAATGAGATTTCTTGATCTAAGCAAGACCCTACAAATGTAGGCTTGAAGGCTGAATTGCGTAACCAATTGCTGTTTGTTCTTGCCTTTTAGCACAAACTGCTTTCTCTGTTTTACTTTGTTCATTATTTGGTTTTACACTATAACAGTTGTGACTCAAAGAATTTCAATTGGTATCAGAGTAGGTCACCTTTCTTTTGTTATAGCCTTTAACTTGGTAGGTGCGATCCGCATTTAAAATGAGTCACTCAGTACCAGTCAGACATCATCCCAATGAAGGGGGATTTATCTCTCGACCTCCTCTCTTCAAAGAAGGCAACTATACCTACTGGAAGATGAAGATGCAAATTTTTATTCAATCTTTGGATGAATATGCTTGGAGGACTATCGAAGATGGTTGGACTGAACCAATTTCAAAAAATAGTTCAGGTGCAAAATCAAAATCTAATTGGTCTGAAGAAGAGAGAAGACTTTTCTCGCAAACTCTAAGCCTCTCAATACCATCTTCAATGATGTTGACACAGAGCAGTTCAAATTGATTTTAACGTGCGAAACTACAAAAGAAGAATGGGAAACTCTTCAAATTATTCACGAAGGAACTAATGTTGTACGTATATCTAAACTTCAGTTGTTAACATCCCAGCTTGAATTGTTAAAGATGGAAGAACACGAAAATATATCAAGCTTCAATAGCAAGCTTTGTGACATTGCAAATCAAGCATTCTAATTAGGAAAGAAATACTCATATGAGAAACTAGTGGGAAGACTCTTAGATCTCTACCTCCAAGATTTGCAGCAAAAGTTGTAGGCATATAAGAAGCTAAAGACCTAACTAAAATGAGATTTGATGAGCTCATGGGTTCTTTACAGACTTATGAAATGAGCTTTACAAATCAAAATCAGAAAAGGGTATTGCTCTTCAAGCTAAAACCAGTATGAATGACAAAGAAGATGAGATAGACTAATTACCAGAAACTTTTTGAGATTTCTAAAGAAATATGGAAAACCCAATTCATCACCTAGGAACAAATTTCAAAATAAGATATTTGTGAAAGAATCCTCAAAATCTGAATATAGATTCAAGAACATTAAATGCCATGAGTGTGGAGGATTGGGACACATTCAGGCATAATGTGCAAAGAAGAAATCTATGAATATCACATGGAGTGGTGAATCTGAAAATAGCCAAGATGAAGAAGAAGGAATCACAAGCAACTTTGTTGCTTTCACTACTCCCATCAAATACGAAGATTCTACAACTACAAATGAAACAGAAAGTGAAGATGATGAGGTAAGTATTGATGAATTCAGAAAAACCTATGAACTAATTTATGAAAAATGGTTGCAAGTTGGTTCGCAGAACAAAGAATTGAAAGAACAAAATCACAACTGAAAGAGACAATTGAAGAAAAAGAAAGAATGATAGATGAACTGTCTAACAGACTAAACACTATAGAAAAACACTCCAGCGCCTTAACATTGGAAAGGCCAATCTAAATGAGATACTTGACATGGGACAAAGTTCCAGCGATTGAAGAAGCTTGGGCTACAAAATTGTATCAAAACCTCAAACCCAGCCAAATCAAGATCAGACATGAGAAACTTCTATTGAAACACAAGAAGGATAATCAATACTCCTACTTGTTACTACTACAATTAGAAAGGTCACAAGTGGAAGAATTGTCGCAGCTTGCACATGAACGTGTTTCAAAAGATAACTCACATACCTATTTAGAAATGAGTGCCCAAAAGACATAACAGAGCTTTTGTCGCTTATGTTGTGTTAGCTGCTTATTCTAATAAGACACGGTACCTAGACAGTGGGTGTTCCAAATACATGACAAGTAACAAACAATTTCTGACTTCATTTTATGCAGGAAAAGATGGACACGTTACCTTTGGTGATGGCAGAAAAGGAAATGTCATCAATAGAGGGACCTTGAATGTTGCAGGGCTACCCAAACTAAGAGACATCTTGTTTGTTGAAGATCTCAAAGCAAATCTAATAAACATCATTCAACTGTGTGATGAAAAACTAGTTGTAAATTTCACCAAAGAAAGGTATCACATAATGGACAACTCAGGAATGTCAATCATGACAAGAACATGAATTGTAGACAACTATTATTAGGTTGAAAAAAGTATCATGACTCTTTTAAAAGAGTGTAACAACACTATCCTAAATCCACTGGAAATTTGGCATCAAAGACTCAACCATGTTAACTTTAAAACACTGAAAAACATAGTAATCTCGGAGCCATTTGAGGTCTGGCAAAACTCAACTCAAAGCATGTTGCTATTTATGGATCTTGTCAATTGGGTAAACAGAGGAAAACAAAGCATCCTCTTGTCCAATTTACAACCACTAACCGAATTTTAGAACTAATTCATATGGATCTGTTTGAATCAATGCAAATAGAAAACATTGGACGAAAATGGTATGTGTTTGTTTGTGTAGACAATTTCTCTAGATTCACATATGTTAACTTCCTTAAGGAAAAATCAGAGGCCTTTGAGAACTTCAAGAATCTCTATAGAAAATTGCAGAATGAGAAAGGGATCAACATCCAAAAGGTCAGTAATGACCATGAAAGAAAATTTGAAAATCAACACTTCACAAATTTTTGTAATGAACTTGGAATAAGTCATGAGTTTTCTGCACCAAAATCTCCACGGCAAAATGGTGTAGTTGAAAGAAAGAATTGCAATCTTTAGGAAATGCCTAGAGTAATGCTCCAAGCTGCTAGTTGTTAGTGAACTCGCAAGTTTACGAGATCGCTTGTAGTAATATCCGGAAAGTCCGGGTATCGTCCTCAGGGAATACAAATAGTAATTGAATTTTCTTTAATAACAAAATTGAATAAGATCTCAATTTAATC